>JAIFAC010000041.1:0-180000 GCA_026545765.1 Plantago major
TTCAAAGTATGAACTCTAATATATTTATGTTGTTCAAGAACGCTCCAAGAGATACATCATAGATCTTGTTACCTTATAGAAATCTTCTTGAATCTCAAATTACTTTACAATATCTTGCCTTCCATCTTAAAAATCCTTCAAGATCTTCCCACTATCTTCGATGCTTTCCCAAACATGTTCTCAGAAACAATCGTCTATCTGAAGTCGTCAACATTGAAATAACATTGACATTATACTACCGCATCAAGTTATATCAACATGAAATTTATCTTGCACTTTCAAGTTCTTCAATTTTACAAACATATAGTATAAATCACAAAATGATGTAACCCTGGGTCACAATGATATGTTTAAACCCCTGCATTCAGATTCAAATATTCCATAACACCACACGTTTTGTATATTATATTTTATGGGGAAAATTTCTTTAAAGATATATAGAAAGGACATGAGAACGAATACTTCACGTAAGTTTCTGTCCAAAATGTCAAGTCATTACATAATTTGTGAAACCGTAAGGGATTTCGTGAGTACATCTAGAATAAAGCAAAGAACCCAAAAAAAGGAGTGTATCTGGTTTTGCAAAATACAACAAAAATACAAAAATTGAAAATACCATCTTAATCTCATTACGTAAAAATGGATATATAATACAAAATCTACTCTCGGTCATTTTACCGAGATAGCTTGAGAGGGAATTTTTTCCATTAGTATAATGATGATCGGAGGCCACGGATTCACTATTAAATTTCTGATAATACCGCTATAATCTAGTTTTTCGCCACGCCGCCTTTATTTAATAACTTAGTGTTTGCTAATTTTAAGGCTGTAGCATAGTAAAACATGAAATATTTACGGATCTTACACCCATCCAAGGCTTTCTCCATCTCATTATCAAATTTATTGATTAATCTTTCTTCACTCATCATTCAGGTCTAACTTCTTAAAGCACGCCAATACACCGAAGAAGCTAATTACCTTGCTTTTATATTTTCACCATGAAACTCTAAAGTTCTAAGAATTGATGGATATACTTATTCATTCAAAGTAAATTTTACATACAATGTTACACCTACAATTATTATAGTTATGGAAGATTTAATTCACAAATTACAAAGCTTGAAAATGAAATCAAAGATGAAGTCATTAATTTTTTTTAAGAAGGATCTCAAAGTTTGAGAATTAATAGAAGAGGGAAATAGAAAAGGGAGTTCGACCAAATGCTCAATCAAATGCACTATAATTGAGTAAATAGCTAAGGCTGGGAGATTTAGACACGTACACAATTTCTTACTGGGCTTAAACAAAGATATGAATAGGGAATTTAACAAAGGAACTTAAGCCCTATGGAGGTAACAACAGTAACTCACATGAAAATTAGGGAATTTAATTCGCTATTTTGGATTAAATATAAAAATATAGAAATTAAAATATCGTAATTCTAAAAAAATTATTATTATTTTAAAAAAATTAGAGGATAAAATTGGGTGTTTTTACTTTATATATTTCAAGGCGTAGGCGATCACAAAAGTATGGTGATCGCTTAGTCGCCTTTAGCGATTTGACATGGACTGTTAGATAAAAAACGAATTAAGACATAATCATTTCGCTCGTTGTCGAAGCCCAAGTTACTTAAATGATTAAGATAATTGCTCAAAAGCAAGATGAATTACTACTACTGCTTTCGCTTTCTTCTACTCACTTCACTTCACGCCAGAAACAATTTTGATTCAAGAAGATGGAGTCCATTACCCTAAATCTTCTAGTCACTTTCTTATCATTCACAATTCCGTATACCTTGAGATTCCTGTGTTGCTTTTAAAACGATTCAGATAATTGCTTCAACATACAAAGTAAGAGTCATATGTGCCATATAATGCATAGCTTGTCATCAGTCTAAATAAATAAGACGTATATATATAATAATTGATACACATAAAGAGAAACTTGTTTCATCATATATATTGTCTTTATAGTTTTTTGACCGAGTACCTATACTGTATCAACCACAAGGTTGATCATTCCATGTATGGATTAGGCTCCAAGTTATGTCTCTGAACAAATTATTCAACACACCTAAAGACTTCTTTTCGAAATGGGCGCCAGGGCCATGCATCTACCATGAAAAGTACGTAATATCTACTCATGTCGTAGTAGTATGCTTTCCATACTCTTTATATGAAAATAAACTAATCATAGCTTAATACTGCTCTAAGTCTACTTATTTCAAAAACTAATTATGTGCTTACGAAAAGAAAGCCTGCCAAACTTCCTTGCTTTTCGCTAAGCCTTGCTTAGGATTCAAACTTCCAGCATTGCAGTACAAAAAACAGACGGCACGACCAAGCTTTTATACACTCCAAGCCCTTTTTCACCCTTTTTCCAGTTTTCTATTGATTTTAGGCACATTTCACAAGCATTCCCTATGACCAACAAAAACAACACACACATAAGCAGTAAGAGCTAATAAATGCAAATTATTATAAACGAATCAGCAAAGTATAAAATGATTATCATAAGGAGTGAAAGTTAATAAATTAGCTTTCCTATTTTACTACATACAGAATATCAGAATGTTTCATTTTCGATGTTCTTTGGTTAATTAACATAATTCCTTAATAAGAAAGTAAATTAGGAGTTTCTCTCTAATAAATATCCTATTTTAGCATATTCTCCCATATCTCACATATCCTAGAAAGTGAATTCATTCTATATGTCCTTTTTTTTATTTTATATTTGATGATTTCTTTCCACGATAAATGTAAGGTCACTTCTTCGGATAAATAACAAATATGGAGAGATAATTTCGTAGATTGGACGAAGATAGTATAATACTTTATCCAATATGTCTAGTGCAGATTCTTACAATATATATCATCCAAAATTACAAAATCAAAATTTAAGAACAAATATGAAAACTCATTCAGGGAAAAGGCCAGAAAAGCCGTGGGGCAAGCATTATGATCCTTGTCTCTAATCTTTACTCATATTCTTTTATAATTGTTTCATCAATAAATATTTATATATAAAATAGTAAAAGGGTAAACTCCACTGATTAATATTTTTCTACTCCATTATTCATTTTCCCTATATATATATATATATATATATATATATATATATATATATATATATATATATATATATATATATATATATATATACTCAATTCAATCATTTTATTCTATTTAGAATAACTCCAAAAAGCATGAATAAATAATCCAGAATTACAAGCTACAAATAATATACCAAAGAGTCCAAACTCACAAACTCATTTTGAATTAAGAATCAGAAGCTAGCAATCAGTTTAAAAATTAATTAAACCAGAAAAAGACGCTTAACTCAATGACAAAAGAACTGGAAATCATTATACAGTATTATATGTTAATAGATTGGGAAAATTTGAGTGGGGTTCAGTGGGCAAAAAAGCAATACCTCAACAAAAGATATCAAGTTCTAAACTTGGCTTATAAATTAGGAAGGAAAGTCTAACTAATTTGATCCAAGGATTTTCTTTATGTTCTATATTTTTATTTTTCTACAAAGTATTAGATCAATTTACGCTTTTTAAAGTTAGACTCCTTCATTCCTTAGTATTTGCCTCTGCAATACTTTCTTTTCTCATTCCTAATTCCCATTTCCCAACAGAAATAATGAAAGTGATAAATTGCTAGTTACTTAAGAAAGAAAGAGTAGCAGACATGAACAAATCCCTCAAAGGCAAGTCCAAATAAGATAGCTTGAGCTTCCCATAAATGTTTCTACCTTTTCTCTGTCTCCTACCACCATACCAGTACACCATCTCCTTCCTTCACCTTCCCATCCCAACTGTAAATGTCGTCATTAATGAATCCAAGCTCGTTACCATTGAACAAATTATTCACCACATGCAAGTCTTCCGTAGTCAGCCGACGGCCATGCATCTACCCAATGGGGAATCCTCCTTAGGTACGACTACTTGTGCAATATGGCTTATTAATTGTTGTTTGCCGGATGTAAACTCCTGTTGATAATGTTTATAGTCTAGTTTTCTCCACGTCTTTATTTAATAACCCAGTGTTTAAGTTAATTTTTAAAGTTAGCATAGTAAACATGAATATTTATGGATTCTTTGCAGCATTTGATCCAAGGCTTCTTCTCCATCTCATTATCAAATTTATTGATTAATCTTCTTCATCTCATCATTTTGTATCTAATTCTAATTCTTAACACGCCAATATATCAAAGAAGCTAATTAGCTTTTGCTTTTATATTTTCACCATGAAACTTGACAAGCAAGGAAGAAAAGAAACATTGAAGTGGTCCCAAACGCTACATGTAATACATAAAAGGGATAATCCACTATGTTGAGAAGATTGATTTCCTCACTGCCTCGATCAGCCGGAGAAAGGCTTGAGACAAGAGGAGATATACTTGTAGTTGATTAGCATTTCCCACAAAAGTTAGATCGATAGTATATTATGTGAAATGGTCCATAGCATTATAGTTTGTACTAGTTGTTGAGGGTGAAGTTCCCCAAAACTCTTAGTAAAGTTTTCCTAAATCGCCCCAAATTCAAATCACTGCAAATCGTCCCCAAGTCAAGGTCCAGACAAGACACAAATAGCTAAACACATCTAAAAACCAGCTAGGTCCTTGAGACTCTGTGGAGCTATATAACAACTAAACAGTGTCATTTAACTTAATAGGGATAACTGGATACGTACAACCATGCTAAAATCTTTTTCACCATACTGAGACACTTGCAACAACTTGTAGTGATCAACAATGAAATGCGGTCAATTGAATATAATCAAATTTAGTTCAAACTTATTTTCAAGGTTAATTCAACAAAATTCAAGAGTTCTTGGAAATGTATAATTCACTGTTACTCATAATGTTATATATCTAGAAATGTATGACCAGCTTTGAGATAATTTTATTCCTGTTGATTGTTAGTTTTGGTAGTCGGAAGCAGTAAGTTTGAGGCAACAACTATACTTACAAGAAATGTCAGTGTAAGTAGATATGGCATATTATAATTACGGAAGCCAAATTTAAAAATCCATAAGAATTACCAAATAATTAATATGTAGTGTGTGAGCTAGAAACGAACCATAAGTAATTCACCAACTTTGTTTGTACCAGTTTCAATTTCATTTCCTTTATTTTTGCTTCCACAACTCAAAATCTTGATTTCCTGACCATCTCGTAATCAATACGCCAATCTGCGACCTAACTGTGAATCTACCAAATTCTAAGTAACCATGTTAATTCGGCCAAATAATTACGTAGTTGTGTGGAAATTAGAATGTAGATGATGGGATTATTTAATCATGAGCAAGATTGGAGGACTATTTAATCATTATCCATCTCCAAACATATCAAACTATAAGTTGATGTCAATAGGGTCCAAATTCTAATTCAAGTACTAAACCATCACATTCAGAATGAATTTGCTACTTCCATCTAAGCTGGATCAAGATGCTCATAACTAAGAGGATCTGGGACTAACCGGAACTACTTCGTTTTCAAGCATGGTATTGCCCCAATCGTCTCTCCAGACAGGTGACTATTGTCGCAAAATAGTAAATAAACGACGCCCACTATTTATCTTTTCACAACCAATTGTCTTCAAACATCTGAACTTTCGACAATTGGAGTTTTCTTTTGTGTATCCATCATCTTTCTAAATAAATTCTGACAATAGCCAATAAAACAACCAGAGTAAAACACCATTGAACTTTTTTATAACTAACATCATAAATTCCAATTCATGAATGTATACTCTCAGTGTAATTAATGTCTGCGCATGAAACATACTGAAATTTATAATTAAAAAGTGTTAGGCTAAGTCTCTTTAGTCAGTTTTCATCAACTTTCTTTTTTGGATTTGGCGCTTGTTGCAACGAGCCGCAGAGGCCTTTTCTTCTTTTCTCAACTCCTATATTTCCGGTCAAATTGAAATCGTCTCCGCCTCCGTAGCTGTTGTGCATAGGTTCAAATACCTTTAAAGCTTCGTCTTTGACATGTGCTCAACCTAAAACGACCCTGAATTACGGTGGAGAAGAGAGAGATTAATGGAGGTTTTATTATTTGAATGGTGGAAAATTATGTATGGGCCTTTCTTCCACTTCTTTTGCCGTGAACTGAACTGATTGGAAGATTCTCCGCCTGTAGGTTAGGGAGGGCAGGATTCCGATGAAGAAGAGAGAGTTTTAAGGATGAGTTTTGAAATGGGTGTAAAGTGAAATTTGAAATAAGAAGAGGATAGAAATAGAAGACAAGAGAACGAAGAAGAAGGACTCTCCCCACGCGCCTGGCCACGTGCCAATTTATGGGTTATATACTACCTTTAATTAATAACACTTGCTCTTTCTATTGACTAATTGTGTTTCATATTATGTTACATATATTTATTTTAAATTGATGTAGGAATTTGAAGTTAAATTATGAAGAAATACATATTGTCCAAAAAATAAATAATAGAGTCAAGCTTTTGTTAAGGTGAATGTGCATCTTCATTAACTTTCTCGAAATATATTTTTATTAAATATTTTTTCTATTAATAACTTGTCGAATGTGTAGAGTGGGTAAGTTAAACAGCCACGGGGCATTGTTCAAAATGGTAATGGAGAGATTAGTCTGCCGAGCGAGGGTGGCCCTTTCTATTCTTAAGCACTTTGTCATTTCTGCCCGGTGCCTTACTATGCTAACATCAAACAGCTTCCCAAGATAGTATCAAAATAGTGAGAAGCTAATTCTAGCAATCTAATCGCTAACTCATTTAACTTTACGCGTAATAGAAGATCTCAAAGCCAGAAAGTATTAGAAGGAAAGAAGGATTGCAGCAGTGTTGAAATCCGATTCTCGGGTGTATATTATATTATTGAAGAGTCAGTAATCCGACATGTAAGACTGTGCGACTTTCAAAATCTCATAGACAAAAAATCTAACCCTGACACACCTTTTCAATTTTTCTGCTCATAACATACAACCTTAGCTTAATGGACAAACTGCTCAAATGAATGGAATGATCTGTTTCACAAGCGCACTTCAAAACGTATCGTATACACATCTGGTTGGGCCTTTTCTCGCTTCAGACTTATCATTCTCACCAAAACACAATATGTTTTAGCCCAAAAGATTATAACAACTCTGCATCAAGGACTGAATTCCATTTACCTGCACTGGGTTCGGCCCGCTCGGGCGAGCCAAAGGCGTTGCTATGGTGGTCAAAGGAGCATCTAGCCCTCCCCTTCCAAATCACGTGCCGTGCCCCTAAGGGACCAAACTATTAGCCCAATGTATCGGATCGTTATATAGCCGCTTCTTCCTCAACTTTAAATGCATGCGACTTCTCCCATTCCAACTTCGCAGCATTCCATACTCAATGCACCAACCAACACACTTTCGAAGCCTTCAATATTTCCTTTTTCACCTTTTCTTCAATGAATT
The DNA here is from genome assembly GCA_026545765.1 of Plantago major. NCBI lineage: Eukaryota > Viridiplantae > Streptophyta > Magnoliopsida > Lamiales > Plantaginaceae > Plantago > Plantago major. Next base: position 7,438 of record JAIFAC010000041.1, read on the forward strand.
TTAGTAATTCTTTTTCTCAAATATAATCCACTACTATAGTAGATTATTCATTGACAAAGAAACTTCATTTCTAACGCAGTGGGGGGCCCATTGGTTTAGGTGCAAAAGACAGGACTAGCCTTCACTATACACTAAAATTCTAAATAATCCCTACATGAAATAGGGGATTGATGTCACAAAGACTTCAGGTGCTCCAACCTGCACTTCTCATGAAAATCATATCAGCATCTGGATCGATTGTCACGACATCAATCGTCCTCAGAAATACCATCAAATTTACTTCTGGCTACACCTGCGTGGACGCGTGGTGCCTTGAACCGTCGGCGCTGCTTTTGTGTAAATCAAAGACAATTATATCAACACAATAATTCTCCTTATTACCTAATAGTTCCATCGTGTTTCATCCATTAAACGCCTTTGACTCACCTTCGGATTTTAAAGTATTTACATCTTGAAGCGGCCTAAACTTCAGTACTTAAATAGGTGATCCTGCTCTAAGAGCATCCCCGCCAATGTCCGTCAGAAGCTTCAAAGAGATTATTAAGAATTTCTTCGTGATATCACTAAGAGTTCAAATGACTCAACTCTTCTACCAGGCTTTTTGGCAGAGCACTTAATGTCTTTTACTTGGATGGCGCTAGTGAGCAAAAGCTCCAAGCTGCTTTTACCCTCAAGTACAAAAACTTCACGCTAGGCACAACTTAGTTTTCTCCCATCGAACCAAATTCTGGGGATCTCCGCTCAAGATGGTCAGTTTCCACCGAAAGTTCCTTAATTAGCGGGTCTTGTGCTCCATTCCCCTGTACAAAGCAACTCACTTGATTGTGTATAGCTTTGTTAACGGATCTCGCAATGTTATCTTTGATTTTAATGAATCAATTGGTGATAAATCAGAGATCAATCGTCATACGGTCTTTGCGGTTCAACCACGACCAATACGTGGTCTAGACTCTGCCATCAGACATGTGCTACTTTCTTCCTTCCTAAGGCCGACATACACGCCACGCTGATCGTCACTTTTAAGGCATATGTTTCTTCCCAACAAGGGATGCTCCTGTAAAATTCTCGAAGCAACCTCGCTTTTCTCCATCTTTGTCTAAAGCTATGAATTTCATTCCATCACGGATCGTGATGCGTGTTTGTTTAGAGGACTTCAGAAATAACTCCTCGCCATTCAATGGTAAATTATACACCACTTCAGTGGACTTGGTGTTTGTACCGCCGGATTCCAAATACAGACAGTATCCTTTCTATCATACCGATATCTTCCATAGTGTAATCCATAACTGGCTGTACTTTTAAGTAACTCAATAGATGATTTAGTGCCTTCCGCTGGTCACCCCGATTACTGCCAGAATCGGGCCAACTTGTCAATCGTGATATGAAATATCTCTGGACGAAAGTGTAGTTCATCAAGTACATTAGGATCGCATTATCCCGAAAGAGCATATTGCACTTCATGCTCCACAGTGATCACCATTATGTTTTGTTTAAACATTGACTCCTCGCTCAAAGGTGTTTTCTACAGTGGGATACCAAAGACCCCTAAATCTCTTCAAGACGCCTTCAACGAATAATGAGATTGTGATAGATCAAGTCCCCTGGACGCCTTAAGCAATCTTTTATTCCTAAGATTAAATCCGCCACACCCAAGTCTTTTCATGTCAAAATGTTGTTTCAACATTTGCTCGGTTTTCGTGATCAATTCCATCACTTCCTAAGAATGAGCATAAAAGTCATTCACGTGATAAGCATATCATGCACAAAGGACTCAAATAAGCCGTCTTTACATAGATACAACTTATCACATCTATATTAATAGAAAAGCTTATTCTCGACCGGGCCAGGTTGTCAAACTTCTTTCGCGCCATTGTTTAGAGCTTCGCTTTTAAGTCCATACAATGACTCGACAAGGCTTAATAAACCTCTTCTTCTTCTTTCCCTCGAACCGTAAATTCTACACACTTGCCTCTAGTAGTATGATATCATGCATAAGAGTAAGGACCATAGTAGCTATTAGAGATAAAATACTAATAGGATTGCTATTAACTGTGACTAATATATCATTACATGATTAATAATAACAGTCATTCATCTACCATTCGAAAAAGATCTCCATAGTTACAACATATGAGAATTAATAAAAAGGAGATAATAATATTTCTTAAGCTTCATAGTGAAACTTTGAAAATGCAATTTTCCATCCATCACTCAGTACTCATCCAAAAGATCATCATTAAGAGTTCCAAAGCCGGGTTCATCGAAACATTTTTAAGAAAATGGGATGAGCTAAACGAAAGTTTGGGCAGCAATGCTGGCAATATCGCTTAAAGAAAACATGGTTTATTTTGAAAGACATTTCCAACATTATCTTCCTTAAGTTTAACATCTTATTCTAATCGCTTCTAATGTAAAATTTTACATGTTAAGAGATCTAAGTGTTTGACGTCTAAGGTATTTTTAGTTATTCACATTTACACTTAGTGTTTCCTTTTACCGTTGATGTTTCTGTCTCATTCAAAGATCTCGACTAATTCACAACCATCTACTAGATGTTAGATTATTATATTACACGAGTTGAGGTTGGTCATAGTCCTCTGGGAGGTGGCCCTTCACCACTCGAAAAAGTGGTGGCTCCCACTGCGATATACTTTGGCAGCACTTCTATCCGCAGCATGACCTTTGACAACTGCCCGATTTGGAATGGATCAGCCTCTTCGTAGGTGGCTCCACCACAATTACCTCGCAGCATGTAGCACTCTCGCTTCGCATACGGCACTTAAACCGGCCCAATGGTAATCTTATGGTAGGAATGGTCCTTCAGAGGTGGCTCCCATTGCAACGCAATGTAGCACTTCGCTAAGCGTGGCACCCATGCTACAACCGCCCTAAAATACAAAGATGGACGCTTTTTTACTCGAGGCTGCCTCCTCGCGTTTGGATCTCTTTTTACTCTTTGAGGTTTGCCACCTCGCTCGGTTCTCCTTTTACTCGAGGTCGCCACCCTCGCTTGTGGTGCCTCTTTTTAACGAGGTTGCCACCTCGATATAACTTTCACGCCTTCATCTTTTCAAACTTTCTTTGGAATCTTAATTATTTCTTTTTAATGGTAGGTTTCATGTGTAGGTATATAAGATATCTCGCTTTTCTATTAGTTTAGTTTCACTTATAAAGAGATTAACTTAAGTTATTTTCTTTTTTCTTATTCTTAGTTAACAAACATATCATTTATAAGGAGTACAATATATCTTAGTCTAAATTTATTATTCACACCCCTTTTCTTTTGAGTTTATTTAGGTCCATCCATACATTCTCCACTTATGTCACAAGTCTACACTTCCATTCTTTGTAATTTACAGTTTGGACAGATTGCAAGTTTTAGCTAGAAAATTACTTTTAGGGTTATAAATCACCATTAAGACCTTATGAGACATTTTTTCAATGATGGATAAGTGTCTTATCTTCCCAATGACTACTCATAGGGTTATTTATAGCTAGTATTCTAGCCACAATGATTTTTCCAAGTGAAACACTCCTGCATGGTGTGTAATCATAGAATTTCAATATTAAAATAATCATTACTGCAGTCAAAAAATTCTAAATCTTACTAAATGAGTTAGATAATTCAAAATTCTATCAATTTACAGAATATTAAGCTTTTAAGTTTGAGTAAGATACTGAAAATGAAGGATTTAGTAACCCCACCCCTGTTTTTCGCTACTTGTTAATTCCGAGAGTATACTATTTTTAGTTAATTACACGCACGTCCAATTATTGAAATCCAACTCTCCCTATTCCTTTTTTACCGTGTTGAATATCACCAGAAAAAATTAGAATCAATTAAAACGAATATTTCTATTTTATCAAAATTTTACAAAATCAAGACAGTTTGCATACGAAAATGTTGAGATTCAAGATTTTCACTTTTTAGGCCTCTAAATCTCACATGCAATAGAATTTATAAATCATCTAAACACATATGAACAATTTATGATATTTTTTCAAAAGTAACTTTTAACCACAAGTGATCCAGAAACCCAAATCTTACATGCATGTAATCAAGAAAAGTTATAAAGCGTTTCAGAGATGAGTTGGAAGATTTTACCCACCTTTTGCTGAGGTTGTGTGATCTTTTTTCTTGCAAATCTAAGAAGGGATTGTTGATTCATTGCTCATCATGGAAGCTCTCCTTCAATGAGTTACCCTAGCAAGAATGAGGAAAGAGAAGGGATTAGTTAACTTCGTAAATAACCCTTCTCTTACATGGATTATGAAATTTCAAGCATCAACATAATGCTTGAGAAGTGGAGTTTACATCTTCTTGATGTTGCATGCAAGATTAAAACATTGAAAGAGGGTGAAGGAATGTAAAAGTTTAGGGGATGAGAAAGGAAGGAATAGTTATTTCTTTTACCTTCTTCAGAATTAGTGTGGAAAAAGTCTAAATGAAGTAGGAGAGAGTGGATCCTATTTATAGCTATATTAGTCGATTTTGTTAACCTTTTTCATGTATTACATGACTCTTACTCAATACTAACACCAGTCTTACTTGATTTATTTATGAGTTACATTTTAGCTCTAATCTTCAACTTGTTATTTCCTTCAAGTCGCTAATTGGAATTAGTAGGGAAGTCATTTGAAAAGAAAGTTAAGACGTGTCGTGAAATGAGTATAGACGAAAAAGAATGAATGAGAGGATCGCCTAGAATAGTGTATCGGGACTACTCCTAACCGAAGTTTATACGTTGAGAAATATTTATTTGTAGGTCTCACGGTAGCACTTTTCAAAGTTGTTCCATGTATATTTTCTTCCAACTCTCCGCTTAGAAAGCGGTTTTCAGTAATATCCATTTGATGTATCTCTGAGATTCACGCTGCCATATGAATAATACTCTAATGGAAGTTAACCTCGATACATGAGAGTATGTGTCAAAATAGTCAAGCGTCGGCCCTCCTTATGTTTGTAGCAACTGACCACTAGACAATCGCTTGTATTTATCAATGGTACCATCACGCTTTATATTTGCGTTTTGAGTATCCACTCAGAACCCGTAGGTTTATTTCCTTGAGGAAGATCAACCAATTCCCAATATATGGTTATGCAAAGATAGATTCCATTTCGCCTCAATGGCTTCTTTCCAAAGAGCAGCCGTCAGGGTTGGACATCGCCTCTTGGATTGTCTTTTTGGTTCGTCTGCTTTCCACCATGTAGGCAAGAAAATCAGACCGGAAATATCCTCGTCAATCCTTACCCTCTTACTTCCCAGTTCGACATCGCAGCTTCAAAGATTCTCTTGATGTGAACTTTTGTGATTCTCGCGTAATTTTCCGGAAGTAAACCTCAGTTTACCGCTGACATTCTCCGGAGGACAGCTGGACCTTCAAATTTGCCTTGCTTAGTCGTCACGATTGGTTCAGAACCCCGTACATTTGAGCCATTATATGTTTCATAATCTCAAGCATTTAGAGAGACTATTTCCCTTCTATCCTTCCGAAAACTTCTTCAGAAGAAGTGTGCATTCTCGATTTCTACTAACAGCATAATCTACATAAGATATCCCAAGTTAGCGAGAAGACTTTCACTAGGAATCGATAGGCACTACTGCTAATATATCAAAGATACCAATGAATATGTAGTCTACGCTTGGGTCCGATTTTTACTTGCTTCGTTAGGTACTTCTACCTTTGCGCTGCAAGCAACCCCACACTTTCAAGTGTTTGTCATCCGATGAGCTTTTGTGGACCTTCCATAGCTCATATGGAGTAAACATCACTATTTTTCCGGGTACATTCTAAGAATACACAGAGGCCGTGAGAATAGCCCCCCCACAAATTCCTGGGTAATCCGTAATCTAGTAATAGTGCATTCATCATCTCTCTCGAGAAAAGTATTTTACGCTCATCAACACTATTAGAATTGAAAGGTGGTAAGGGCTGAGCAGTTTGATGATGAATGATGCCAAACTTGGAACAATATTCTCTCAAAGGTGCTTCCATACTCTCCAATTCTATCACTTCAATTACTTTAATTGCAGAGTACTAATTAAGTCGGGTTCTCAACAAGCCTACAAGAAAGTTCGGTTTGAGAGGATCTGAATTTGTGGACTTGATTTAATCCATTGCCGCAACCTCAACTTAGGGACAAATGGAAACGGTTTTTAGAGACGGATAGCTATCCGGTCCCTAATCCGCTCCTTAATTAGTAGGGACGAATTTCATAAATCATCTCCCTAATCCGTCCCTCGTTTTGGGGTCGGATTCTTAATCCGTTCCAAAACTGCTGGACCGTGAAAAAAACGCGATTTTAGACGATAGATATCCGTCACCCTAAAAGTTAGAGATTTGACTTAGGGAGACTCGACATCTATCCTATCCGTCCCTAAAAAACGACTTCATAGCGTAAGCGTAAGCATATTTCTCGCTTATGTCATTCTTCTTCTTTCTTCCTTTCTTCTCCAAATTCGCGTCTAAACATTTTCCTCGCCAAATCTCAACGATTCAAGCAAATCTTGGTCTCGCCCGGGCTCAAGTCAGCTTCGATGGGACAAGGAGCTTTGATTGTGCATCAATTTCAACTTTCATCCGCTATTTTCCCCGGAATTGAAGGTATTTTAATAAAAACCCTATTACTTTTTTAAAATTTGGGGATTTATGAATTTGGACTAGTTTTGATCAATTGTATGTTTATAGGAAGTATAGTAGATAATTTAGCTTATATTACGTATTGAGTTAGTTTTGAGATGTGCAATTGATATATTTATTGTGAAATTGGATTGCTAGTATGATGTTACTATGATTGTAAGTGTGTGGTAGCATTTACTTAGCTATTTTCAGATACTTCTACTAGGATTATGAAGATTTAATTGTGTTTGGAGACAATTTGGTGATTTTGGTGATTTTAATATAATTTTGAGTATTAACATAAAACAATCAATAATATTTTCATCTACAATTTGTAATGTTAATAGATATATGGAAGTTTAACTACTATAAAATTGAATTGTAATCGTAATGCATGTAATTCATTACCAATTGTTACCATATCATAATTAAAATGTAATTGTAATTAATGAAACTAAATAATGAATGGTATAAATGTTATAAATCTAATAAATTGAGACGAGGTTAATTGTTGAATTATGAATCGATCGCTCATGTATGTACCGGTCAGACTTTTAATGGCGTAATTCAATCTAGTTTTGTGAAGGGGTTGAAGCCTTCATTGATTTTCAGTACTTACAATCTACTTTTTTGAGCTGGGATGATGAAGTGCCGCTTGCCCTGCAATGCGAACAAATGTAGGAATAGACAATTTTGCCTCCTAGAAACGAGCATTAGTCGAGCACTCCTGAGCGTAAGGACTCTAGAATGAGTATGAGGTATGGTGTTATCATGGAGGAGTCAATACCGCTCTGGGACTATATGGAGTATTCCTAAGCGTAAAGAAGGAAGCAAATGCCGTTTATGGTAGTACTCAAAATATCGCACATCTCGATGCTAATCCTCGACATCATGAGAGATTGAGCAAATGGTGAGGATGTTGCGGTCCATAGTTCATGGACACCGATCGGCGTGGAGGAGCCACCAATTCGAGGATCGTGTTCTTTGACGGTTGGAATCATCAAAGAAGCCCACTTTGGCGAGTGTCGGGCTAATAATCGGGTTGTTTTTGTTGTCTCGCTTAATGTAAGGCGTCGAGGGTACAACTGGGTGAGCTTAACAATCACGACAATTGTTATCGAAAAGGTTCTAACCAAAGGAAGCACCAGCAAAGATGAGATGGTACCGCAGTACGTAACCGCTTATCTTGGCTACTCACACATGGTATTCATTGAATATCTGTCTAAACGTGACAAGGCGTAATCGCCGTCATGTATACATATACGGGCCGCTTCCGCAGGTAGTACGCATTAAGAAGGACGACTCAATTACCAACTTGTACCAAGAAGAGGTTGTGGATGAACAACGAGAAATGTCAAGACATGCTCCCTACGAGCAATACATTGAAATGCGATGAAGACCAATGTAGACTTAACTACTCAAGCGAGGAGGACGAGGGTATGTGGCACCGGTGGTTCTTGATTAACTCGACTTTTTAGTCTTCTTGGCGTGTTAAATGTATATGTTTTACATGCTAATTCATATATGTTTACTCCTGCTAATCTATCTCGCTTTTCTTACTAACACTTGTCAGATAAATTTGCGATGGGTATAGGAGGTCCACATACCGCCCACCGCCATTAGTGGTACTAGTGGTGGTCCTGATGCGTAGGGGGTCTTCTGGGGCTATGACATTGGCGAGTTCAGGATTCTGGGTGTTCACGAGGTTCTAGACCAACGCTCGAGCGTAGACGTCACCCATGTTTTCCGACTTATCCTCGACGGTGTCCCTTGCCACCGCTCGACACCCAAGGTTGAATGGAAGCAGGTTTGTTCCCAAACCGAAGAAGTAAGTATTATGCATTTGTAGAACATAACAGATAATTACTAATGTTACATGAATATACTAATAATGTTTGTTTTCTATCTTATTTATAAAGCTGAGCCAATTGTGGTGCCTCCAAAATCTTGGTAAGATTATAAGACTTCGGAGGGAGAAGCCGGTGAAGAGGGGAGAAGTGGTCTACGCCTCCCGAGAGGATGAAACATCATTATTTTGATGAGATCTTGGGTGGTAAGTTTAAATGTTACAGCTTTATCATTGTTCTTTCACTTGTTGTCTTTGATTGAGTGGTAGCCCAGCCAAACAATTGTACTTGGTGATATGGCCATCATTATCCATTCTTGATGTTTGTTGCCCACATGATTTCGTCACCAGGTATGTTAGCCACCTGCATGCTCGGGTAATATGTTAAAGTCACCATTCTGTGAACTTGTTGTGCCGATTGCGGGTATGTTAGTCACCGTATCAAGTGATATGTTAGTCACCACATCGAACTTGTCAGGCCGATGTACGATTTCGTGGTATGTTAGTATGTGCTTGGGTGATATGTTAGTCACCATTGTGTTAGTAAATTTTAGGACAATTGAGTGGTATGTTAGCCTTAACTTGGGTGATATGTTAGTCACCATCACCAACTTACAACGATTTAGTGGTATATTAATGATCGTATTGTGATATGTTAGTCACCACTTGAACTTGTTGTCTTTGATTCTGGTATGTTAGCTTGATCTACTTGGGTGATATGTTAGTCACCATTCTTGAACTTGTCAGCCATTTCTGGGTATGTTAGCCACTTTACTTGTGTTTACTTTAAATTCCATTTTCATTAATGTATTTGGGCTTACTCATGAAATGTTGTGAAGTACTACTTCATTCTAATGCCCTCATTCCCCCAACCGTGGCGCTTCCGGCTTTGGGTCGTGAGTGTTATAAGAGGATGGTTTGCAACATGAAAGCCTCCGTAAAGCCGCAGTGGATGGGGATGATGAGGGCACTTCGGGCAGAGTCTGAGAGATCCATTGGTCATGGACATGGCGGCGAAGAACAGAGCGAACCATTGGCCCAGGCGAGATGGTATAGGCACCTCCGTGCATCACATGGGTCGCGGTCGTTGTTACATCGCCATGTCTGCTAGTATATATGTTATTTCGACTTGCAATATGATTTGTACTTATGTTTTTTGCTTTCATTTCTAACAACTTTCTACTTGTTTGCATGTTCTTGACTCCATGCCGGGAGCCCACTAACGCTTCTTCACCACTTCAAGAAGGCAAAATGAAGAATGGCATGTGGGATCCTAGGCCGAGCAAATTGGGGTATGTTTCTTTGTTAAGGTTCACATTTGTATTTGTGTATATTATATATCGAAGCGTATCTTCCTAAATCGATCTCATTTCGTATGCACTACACTATTGCGCCGAGGTGGAAGCAGATTATGGAGGAAAGGATTATCGATGGTCATGAGCTCACAATTGAGAGCAGGACCAAATATTCTTCCAAGTTAACTGATGGGCGGCTAAGGGTCGAGTGTATGCTCGGCGGTTTGCCCTTCATTGACACCCGGTTGAAGCTTCTCGTCGCAATAGTGCATCCTCATCACGTGAAAATTTCTACACTCAAGAGCAGTGTGAATGAGCCGATGAATCTTTCCTCAAACAAACGATCGATCAACTTCTAGAGCAAAGAAGCTCATATCACTCGTCGGATGGATGAGATGGCACAATGATGTTCGCGAACCAACAACCACCGCCTCCTCCCTGCTTCTTAGATGCTCATGTACTTACGTTGTTCTAGATACATACTTTTCACACTATTCATCTTGTTCGGATATTTAGTCTTTTGTTCGATATTTTATCTAATCTTTATTTTTAATTAATGCAATTTTATCACTTTCGGTATATTATCTACGCTTACATTGTAAAACAGTGAAATGTAAAAATGAGAAATAAAATTAGCTTTAGGACGGATAATATCCGGCCCCTAAACTATCCGTTGATTGTGGGATCGAGCAAATCCGTCCTAGGTCACACCATTAGAGACGGATATTATCCGCCTCTAATGGTAAGTTTGACCATTGACGAATAAAATCCATCCCCTTGATTAGGGGATATATTATCCGTCCTAACGGTTAGACGCCTGCTTTAAGTGCAGGCCCCTATCCGTCCCTAATCCGACGACTATGGTTTAGGGCGGATAAATCTGCCCTAAACCTTTTTTTGTAGTGCAACTTCACTTATAATGTTTAAATGCTTCTAAGGTTTCATCCTTACTTCTTAGCAAGTAAACATAACAATACCTTGTGCTATCGCTAATAAAAGTAACAAAGTATTTTTTCCCTCCTCTAGTTTGCACAAACTTTAAATCACACAAGTTCTTTGTGGATTAACTCTAGAGGAGTAGTGGTTCGTTCACCAAATGAAATGGTGTCTTAGTTAATTTTGCTTCCACACAAACTTGCACTTAGTTTGAGGATCGAATTCAAAGGACGTAAATGTTTCAATTTAATTAACTTTGAATAGGATTGTAGTTTGTATGTCCTAATCTATGGTGTCATAAATTAGAGAACTCAAACAAGTAGGTAGAATGCTTCATTTCATTGCTCTCAAAGGTGCAACAAACATTGACATCTTAAAGAGCCCATCACTTATGTAGCCCTTTCCTACAAAATGATGACCATTCTTCAACATTACAAACTGACTAGACTCGAAAGTAATTTTGAAACCAGCTTTGACCAACAGTGGTCCGGACACCAGATTCTTGCGGATATCTAGAACATTCATCACTTCATTCAGAATGAGCTCCTTCCCATAAGTCATCTTCAGAACCACCCTTCCAACTCCTTTCACCTCCGAAGTAGCATCGTTCCCCATGAACAGCTTCTTATCCTTCACGGAGAGTAGGTAGAGCAAGCACCTCTTGGAACATATGTAAGGGTTGCACCGTATCCATCCACCATTGCTTTGGATTCTCAACTGTTAGCCTAAGACCACAACAATAAAGGAATTGACCAAATCCTCCACCATAGGATCATCTTTTGCCTCAAAGACATTGGCCTCTTCCTTCGAGTTGGTTGTAGGGCCTTCATATGTCCAAAGCTTCCCACAATTGAAGCACTTTCCTCGATTTTTCAGACGCTCGATTCCCGAATTCTTCCCTTGAGATTTCACGTCCCCATCACGCCGCTTGCGCTTCTTGTTGGAATTCCCCTTGGACTTTCCCTTAGAATCCACCACCGAGCTCGCATCCATGTCGCTGCTTTCACCAAAGCCCTCGGTCGCCTTCTGAATCTGAAGCTTGATGACCAACTCTTCAAGCCCCATTTCCTGGTCTTCAACTTGAAATAACTCGCTTAACTCATTCCATGATGGTGGCGCTTTCTCAATCAATGAAGCAACCGGAAGCGACTCGTTAGGCTTCATGCCCTCTTGTTTCAATTCGTGGAGAATCATTTGATACTCGTAACTGCACTCATCACAGACTTAGAGTCAGTCATTCTGAAGTTCAAAAACTTCCCCACAATGAACTTCTTCGCACCAGCATCCTCTGCGCAGTACTTCATGTCCGGTTTCTCCCACAATTCCCTTGCAGTCGGCGAGGTATGTAGAGAGCCTCATAAAAACATTCAGATGTAGTTCTTACGTGAAGTCGTGGACCCAAGCATCATAGGCCGCTTCCTCTTCCGTTGTCGCCTCGAGTGGCTGAACTTCCTCCGTAGCCATAGCATTTTCATCAATCTCCTTCAAAGACGCGGGTAGGTGGACCAAGAATGACGAAATTAGCTAGCCGATAGTCGCCAATTAGAACATCATTTCTTTCCTTTGCTTGAAGTTTGTCCCCACAAACTTCTCCTCTTCTCCATGGTTAGCAGTGGAAAGATTCACACGAACAATGTACTTCAATGGCAAATGACATCTTCGATCAATAAACAAAGTCTTAAGTTGTTGATTGTAGAGAGGGTGTATGAAGATGGTGTTCAAATAGAATGGAGAGATTATTCCGAAAGCAGTAGGGTGGCCCTCGGTCCCCAAGACTTTGTTTGCCCCGCCTGTGTCTACGGTTAACGAAATGCCTCCCAAGATAGAAACAGAGAGTTAGAATTCTAGCAATCAATTGCTAACTCGTCGAACTTGGCGAATAGAAGATTGAGTTGTAGAAAGTATTAGAGAAGGAAAGAAGGATTGCAGTGTGTTGAAATCTGATTACTGGGGTGTATTTATAATATCAAGAGTTGCATCAATAGATGTAGACTTTCATGACAGTCCTCAGAGACAAAAATTCCAACCGACACCTTTTGAATTTTTCTCTAAGTTACATCCTCAAATGAATGGATGATTCGTTCACAAGCACTCAAACGAATGGACACATCTGTTGGGCCTTTTCTTTCAGACTTTCTATTGGGCCCCACCAAAACACAATATGTTTTAGCCCAAAAGATTATAGTCATCATGAACCCCGGACTTAACTCGCCCGGCTCTGAGCCAAAGTGCGCTATGGTCAGTGAAGGAGCATCTAGCTCTCCCCTTCCAAAACCACGGGTTCCCTGGGCCCAAACTATTAGCCCAAGTCTTGGACTATTATGTAGTTCCTTCTTCCTCAATTTACCATGCGACTTCTCCAATCCAACTCTTGGCATTCCATACTAAATGCACCAACCAACACACTTTGAGCTTCAATTACTCTTTCACCTTCAATGAATTTTAATAATTCTTTCTCAAATATAATCCACTACTATAGTAGATTATTCACGCATAAAAAACTTCATTTCTAACGTGTGGGGCCCAATTGGTTTAGGTGCAAAGACATGGACTAGCCTCATCAGATCAAAATTCTAACATAATTTAGGGTAATTTATGGTCAAAATCGATTTAAAAAGATGAAAAGTCATAAGTAGAGATAGTGTGGCTATGTTTAATTTAGGGTGTATTACAAAAGTAGTACACCCTAAATCTTACCACATGTTAGTGGTACACACTTTCTTTATTACTACTTTATCCGTCGTCAAAGTTCATTTTTCATTTCACTTTTAAAACTTCTCGTTTCCATTTTGTAATGGGACCACCTACCACCAATACCCTTACAATATATTCTTATTTACAACTTTACCAACCTAATTTTTTTTAATTATTTTATCATTTAAATAATACTCAACTTTTAAATTTATCAATCTCTATTTTCTTATTTGGTTGACAAAACGGGAAGCTATTTCCGGAAAGGAGAAAGTACAATTTAGTATCCATTTGTCTAATCTTCCAAAATTTCCCTTAATTTAATAAAGTATTTGCTCCAAAATACCATTACAAGAATCTACTAATTTGACTAATTGATTCACTCTAGTTAAAGGAAGTAAATTTATTTTGCTCTTCACCATCTTTCCCCAGAAAATTGAACGATATGAATTTTCTCCACGCTAAACATCTATTCGAAGGTGTTTGTAATATTAGTTTTCACTTTTCAGTGTGTTTATGTTTATGTTGTATTGTCTAAACTATTAATAATATAAAGAGGGCTCGATCCCAGGATAAATTTGAGGAATGAAACTTTGGCTGGCGTGTAGATCCATTGGGAGACATGTAATTATGTTTCAAATATGCAGTGCCTTACCTGGGCCTATGTAGATCCGCCCTTGTTTACAGCAACATAGCTCCAGCCATCATAACATATGGAAACTCAACATACTTATGGAAATCTAGCCACTACAACACTTTTAATCTAATACTACTTATTAAAAGTTGTAATTGCAAATAGGAGTCGAAATTAAAATACGACTCTTATTAATGGCCAAAGGGATTGCAATAGAGGTGGGTCATATTTTTAGTGAATTAGTGGGTCATATTTTAGTGAATTACAAACTAAATACGACTCTTACGTAAGAGTTGCAAAAGCGAATCGTGTTATAATTCAAGTACATATTAAGAGTCGTAAATTTTCATTTATGACTCTTTATAGAGTCGAAAACCCCTAATTATTAAAAATAGGGACAAAATATGAAATAACCCCAGCCCTAAACCATAATTATCCCATAAAATAATCCTAAAACAAGATTTTAATAGCTCTGAAATGCACTAATACATACTCCCAATAAGTTTATAAATTTCAACTTTTAACTATAAAAGAAAATCCAACAGTTTCAAGGCGGTCCGACTTTAGTTCAAGCTGATGCTTAATAGATCTGGAAGAGAATGAAATGAATTTTGGATATGAATAAAATTAGGTTCTTACGAAATTAATTGGGAAGATGATAAGCTTATTTGCAATGGAAATAAACGTTAGTCAGGCTGAGAAAAGAAATAAATATTTAGAATTTTATTTTCAATTTAAAATTAAATTTTAAATACAACTCTGACATTACAATTCCATTTGTACATAAAAAATTACAAGAATTGCCATTGTAAAGTTTACAATTCGAATGAACGATTATGATTAGTTAAAATAATATTTATACAAATGATCTAACAGATGTGAATAAATACAACATAAATAAATGTATTAGTTCGCATGTCAAATAACCTGTAATCATCCATAATAGTTTCTAACACTAATATGCCAAAATACATTTTACAAATCACATCATTGTTCAAAAGGAATTTTACACACAACAACCTTTTTAAATGCCGGAACGTTTGGGTCTATCGTTTAAAATTTACATCGAGATCCATTTTCAACCAAAATGTTGACTTTGTAGAATGTCCCATTTACCTAATAAAACATCTTCATCTTCTTTTCTTTTCTTTTTTGTTATTCTTCATCTTCTCTTCTCTTTTATTTTCTTCTTCTTGTCTTCTTTCTTGCTGTTTGATTTATTAAAGCCATTTGATTTTCAGTTTTTAGTTTCTTTTTTCTTTATACGATTGTACTATTGCATATAGGTATATAAGGTTAAAAGATAATCGTGTTTTAGTCTATCTGACACAAATTCTTAAACTATTATTTAAATTCAATCCCATCGAATCGTTAAGTAACTAAGATCTAAGTAGGACAAAAGGTCCCTAAATTGTAGGTATACGATGAATATAAAATAAATGAGATATACAGCTTTATTTATGAACTAAGAATTAAAGTAAGTTGTGGTGGAAAGATGAAAGAAAAATGTTATAACACAACTGACAAATGCTTTGAATATTTCTATTTTATACAATATAAAGCGTGTTATAAATCTTATAGGAATATAAATAGTTAAGAGTGAAAGAATGCATGTTAACCTTTCTAGTTCCGTTTCTTTTTGTTACTACAAATTAGATTCTATTTTTTTTTAATAATTGCTAATAATTTCATTAAGATTAAGTAAGATTAATACGTAACGATAATTCTAAATAACGAGAACAAGTAGAGTAAAAAGAGAATAGATCTCAAGGGCATGTTTGGCAAGAAAAATGATTTTTTCACTCTCTCTCATCAACAGTTGACTTTTGACTTGATGTAAATAAAATTTTGATGCAGTTCAATGTCTGTCCTTCTCCGTAAATTGTGAAACATTAGGGACCCAAACGTTTATTCACTATCTAAAAAGGTGGTCAGATGTAAATCGTCCTTGTTCAAAAAGTACTAGTAGTATATGCTGCCTGTAACATTGTAAATTTCAGACATTTTTTGGCAAACTTCCTCTCCGGAAAAGCCTCATCGCCTCGTCTACTGGCCTTGTGCTCTGCCGCAAACGTATTATGTACATCCAAATAACCTGTAATCGAAAACTACAAAGGCCACGCAAATTTTACCTCGTACAACAACAAACAGTTTTGAAACTACGGGAACGCTGGTCTTGGAGGGAGGAGTGAACGGTTCAAGACGTACTCGGACAGAAAGAACTTTACTACCAACACTTTTGCACGATACAACCGCAATTCAACCGGTCACCGACGTGGTTTCAATAGCTAACTCGAGGTGGCAATGTGTCTAGCTAAAACTTTTCTTACTAGTCCGCTGCTATAAAGCTATTTCCAACAATAAGAAAAGCGACTTGAACTGAAAATGGAAAAAACGAGCTCCTAAGCCTGCTTAATATATCAAGATTGATCCATGATCCATCCATATAGCTGATGTCACCTTACCTAATGAGATAAGAACATGTCAAGCCCATATATGTGATATCGACCATTGTATACTAGTAGTAAGCTAGTAGCATATCAGTTCAATATGTCACCATACCTAATGAGACATTACTTTTAGATCAGCGTTTCAAATGCCCAAAGGCCCAAAACAATAAACTTAGTGCTCAGAATCATCATACAAGCCTAATGAGAACTAATGGGCAATTTAGCTTGAGTTTTTGACAAAGAAAATTGGACTCGTTAAAAGATGGGCAAACTATCCACGAATTACAATTTAATGCCTTTCGTATAAAACGATTAAATTCTAATTATAAATTTTTTGGAAGTTAGAATGAGGTAGTATCAACAAATTAAGAATTTGTGTAAATTGTTTGAACGGAGAGATATTTTGTTTAAGAAAAGATATTTTGTACACAAGATGAGCAAGTAAAAGGTCCAAAAGAGAGGAAGAAGAAAATCCCTGTTTTGTTGATAATTTCATCCATGGCTACTTCCAAAATACTCCTCTCACCATTAGCAATCCATCGCTCATCGAATAAAATCAGTAATTTCTTCACTTCTATCCGACCATTTCACAATCCAAAAAGCACTAATACTAATCATAATCCGATTAAACTCCTGAACTTCTCTGTACAATCGTATCGAATCACGACACGAGGTGGCTTCACCGAAGAGGACAAGGACGAAGAAGAAAACTGCAGTTTCGATGAGGCAGTATCGCTTTTCAATAAGAGATTACTATAAATGCCATGACGTTCTTGAATCTCTCTGGAATCGATCAGACGAGCCTTTTCGAACTCTTGTTCATGGAATCTTACAGTGTGCTGTCGGATTTCATCACCTCTTCAATAAGGTTAATTTTTCTTAGCTGCTGTTGTGTAAAATCAACTTCTCTAGAAAAAAAAAAAAGTAGGTAACCGCCATAAGAATAGAAGCAATAGTCCCTCTAATTTGTAAGGTTTAGGTGACTATATGTACCAATTAAGATGCTTCATTTCAAGTAGAGAACAATAAGAGCTCATCTTAGTGGTGATTTTAGTAAGATGAGGTGCTAATTAAAAAGCTACAATTAATTTGTCACTTGTAAGTTCCAATCTAAAGGAGCCATGTACTGAATCCTATAGATAGATGGTACTGGCAATGCTTTATGTCATCTGTTATAGTCTGTGTTACATCAGTTGAGCTAATTTACATGTTCTGTCTTAATTATTGAGATTTATCTTGATATATGCTTAATGAAAGCTGTTCTTCCATTGCTGCATATATGTGCTTCTGATCAATCAAGTCATAGTCTGCGTTAAACTCTAGAACATGGCCTGGGTCACAATGTTACATATATAATGTTCACAATTACATGATGCGTGATCTAAATCAATATGAGTTTGGGAACAAAGGATAAATAACCATGATCTGTGAACATTGTAATCATTTGAGTATTGTTGATGGAGTGCACCTTAATGTGACAGAATCATAAAGGGGCAATGATGGAGCTTGGGGAAGGGGTATGTAAGTTGCGGAAAATGAATTTTGAGAGCGGACCGTTCCATCAGTTTGAGAGGGAGATTTCTGCAGTTTTGGAGTTCATTTACCAGACTCAGCTAGAGCAGGCTGCCTGTGAGTTACTAGATCTCAAGTCTCAACTATTCATTAAACATAATGTAATTACCTGACTGCATTGCTTCATATTCTGCAGCAAAATAACTCTTTATGCTTTACGTTTCGTCTGATTGGTTTCTTGAACACACCAGTTTTAACACGGAAATTTAAAAACTTACAGGCACCGAAGATGTTTGCGTTGCAATGGATCAATCAGAGAGATCATACCAACTTCTTGGTGGTTATGCAGCAGGTGAATCCATCTATCATTTAGAAGTTGATCGAACGTGGAGCGCGTATATAGTTTTCCGGCCTGAGAGGTATCGCAGCACAACCACAGAACCACCCAGCATTAAAATCCCAGTCCTTGAGGCATCTGAACGACACATATCAGACTTGGACTATAACTAAGCCTTTTCCAAGTAAACATTCTTGTGATTCAAAAGGTTGACATGTACAATTGTGAATAGACAAGTATAGTGAACACCATTTGCTACAATTCGGATTAGGAAAGTACGTTGCATAACATTTTCAAAAGTACATATTCGC
Source organism: Plantago major (assembly GCA_026545765.1). Taxonomy (NCBI): domain Eukaryota; kingdom Viridiplantae; phylum Streptophyta; class Magnoliopsida; order Lamiales; family Plantaginaceae; genus Plantago; species Plantago major. The sequence goes on from JAIFAC010000041.1 coordinate 26,071, forward strand.
AGGATAGATTTCTCAATGAGGTTTATTTTACTATCACCATTTGAAACTCATGATTTGGGTGTAATTATAGTTGTGAAATGAGTATTAAAATATTCCACAGCAATATTGACAAATTGAATTTGATTATTTTAGACGAGTAACATAGATTTAGACAAATTGCATTGATGTAGTTGAGAAACCTTATCAAAGAAAGATGAACTAACAATCAACCAATTTTGGCTCTGATTGTTGTTTCATTTTCTGATTTCCAGTTACACAATGAATGGACTAGAATGAGATAACGAGTATATCATAAAACATAAATCAAATCAGAGCCAAAGAAATTTCATTCCTGAAATGTACTACAAGTTTCGATTGGATGAAGCAAACGGGAGTACTTATCATAAAACACAATGAAACCTTATAAATATGTGACATATCGAATTTTCCATAAAGTGGATCAAAATGAGTTAAAAGATCATGACCACATCAAACACATATAGCAAGACCCAGGCCCAATCGTTGAGGCCCAATTAGAGTATAGGTCCAAGCCTTTCGTCTGCCTTAACCCGATTGTCTATATATACAAAGTCAACATAAAGCGACACATACGTAATCATTTCTTAAGTCACTCTCATATGTTATCCTTCGGGTATGCTCAATTCAATTCCAGCGACTAAATGCTCACCAGTAAAACTAACGACTTTAGGTTCGCCTCAACCACAACCTTCGAAGACCGGATGACAAATTTTGGCATCAACACACAAGTAACCATCCTTCACCTGACAAAATTGAATTAATCGTCACAAAAGTTTAACAAAGTATAAAACACATGGTCATGGACCCGTTTAATTAATATTTACGAGTACCTCAACTTAATATTATTGTTTGTTGTCAATTTATTTAATTTCTAAGTAGAGGCATTCAAAATGTGTTACAATTTCCGTTCTTGATCAATCAAATTTGTCCCACATGGTCTCAGTATACAAATAAATAAACATGAATAGAAACGAGCTTTGTTTGTCTTTATTTTGTCAAGTTGTGTTTGTCATATTGGTAGCAGACTTTTATATATTACACTAGTACGTAGTACATAGTTTCAAAAATCAAGAACCAACCAATTTAATTGTGAAAAAAATGAAGATTATCAGCAAAAAGAAAGTTATGAAGATGTTAGGTTTCTCTTCCAAGAAGAAGCCTACTCATGTAACTCATGACGATCATGATTCTACTTCAGTAAGAAATCCTTTCTTAATTTCTTTTAATTCACATCTACTTTTAATTTGATGAAGTTTGTCTGTTATGATTTACCCTCTGAACTTTTAAATGAGTTGTGATGTGCCCTTATGAATGCTTTTGTGTGATACACGCTAACTCCGACTATGGGTCTCGCAACCTAGGAGCAACTCAACACACAAAAGTTCTAGAACTCACAAATTAACAGATTACAAGAAATGCACAAACAAACAAATTAAAGGGGCTAAATTATTTTAGCCAGTTTACATTCATTATTTCATGTTATAATAAGTTAGAAATTAATGTCATTAAGTATTTTGAGGACCGTCTTTTATAGAGGACTAAAGGTGATTAGCGAAAATTATGGTTTTAGAAAGAAATATTAGGGTTCTTACATTTTTTTTTGAGATAAAATATTACAATTACAATTCTCATCAACAAATCACTAATCACTTCTATCTGAGATTAATCACCCTCGACTACAAACACTTTGACTTGGAGGATCATCGAACCTGTGACTTCTTGGGTACGTGGTGTTTCAGCTTGCCGCTCGACTACAAACATTTTGACTTGGGGGTTTTTACCTTGATGTTATACTTATATATAGACGTAAACAATGTGTTTTGTTAAATAATAGATGATAGTTATCTTAAAATATTAATATTGACGTTTATATAGTTGATTATACTAAATTACATCTAATGGCGGAAATAAAATGTCCACTAACTGATAAAATATTGTATTGATTTTGCTTAAATATCAATATTGACGTTTTACTTAAAACATACACGTACGCCCTTTTTAACTAAAATGAATCGCTCCGCAATAGTTTCTGTATGAAAATACATGGTAATCATGATTTAGTTTTGAATTATCTCTGTATATGGTTAAATTGGTTCAATTAATTTCGTGTAATTTCTTCACTAATTAAGAAGTTGTGCATTTGCAGGAGGTTGTTGAGCTTTTGGTTCATATGAAGAGCGAAAAATGCGAGAAGAAGATACGAAAAGCAATCTCCAAATTGAAAGGCAAGAGTTTTTTTTTTTTTTTTTTTTTTAAGAAGAAGAATTAAAAGAAATTTATTAATAAGAGACCAAGAACACCAGAAGTGTTAAGTATACAACGCAGCTAACAAAAGTACACAGTAAATACAGAGTACATGATCCTAAAATATCATGACCCACATCCCCTTTAAGCGGAAAAAAACGCCACAAGTCCACAAAACGCTCCAGCCACTACCACCACAGCCCCACGATTATCTTTCGGATTACTCATAAAATGACTAGATAAAATATATAATCAAATTATATAATGGATGTCCATTCCATAATCGCTAGTATTATAGGTTTTTTTTTTTTTTTTTTAACCATGAACTGTAACTTCTCATTATCCAAAATCAATAAGTACAATCGACCCAAAAAGGATCCAGATAAAGAACCAAGTAAACTAACAAAACATCTACTCTAGTACCTATCTAAACAATCATCTAGTAGTAATATCAATATGGCTTTTCAAATTGTTTCTCAAAAGACTTCTGAGTAATTATAACCCGGATAACATCTTTACCCAGCTAAGGAGAAATGGGCTTACACACAAAAATCAATTCGTTTCTACAACGCCAAATAACATAAAGCATTTACATACATTAATCTCAAGATCTGCGGTCTCCAACCTTTCTTCTTTGCTTCTTGAATTAACTAAACCAGTTCCGCATTCCAATTCACCGGCAAGTGATCATATCCCAGCCAAACCAGAATCTGCCTCCAGATGTTGCACAGATTCACTTTGACAAAATGCGCGCACACACCATCTGTGCTTACCCCATATCTGACTAACCTATCTTTGGTGGAAAGTCTTTCCAATAAACACAACCACAATATAAACAAAGCTCGCGGCCTAGCTATACTGTGGAAGAATATTCTTCTCCATTCAACAGGAGCGTGGTCTCCTCTAATGGCCCTATACATCTTCACAGTGGCATATCTGCCAGTTCGCAGAACCTCCATCCAATATGAAGAGTGGCAAACAATCACCCTACATTTCATTATATTCTTCAATATCCAGGAGCAGTTTCTTTGAATTGCCCAAGTCATCACCTCTTTCCCTTTAAAATAGTAAGTCTGGATCCATTTCACCCACAGTTTGTCAGCTTTGAATTGAAGATTCCATAGCAATATTATGAGATTTGCGTGGTTCCATTCCACTAGGGAGGTGATATTTAGCCCCGCATTCTTAGGCTCACACACCTTGTTCCGTGCAACCGGAGCCTTCTTACTAATCTCCTCAGACCCCTTCCACAAGAAACTTCTACAATGCTTCAATAGTATTATAGTTTTAAAAGAAATAAAACTAACAATATAATTGAAGAGTATTCATAGTCAACACAACCATCATTAGTCAAACTTCTTAAATATGAGAGAAGAGAGAGAGAGAGAGTACAATGAAGTTCATGTGTGCCAAACACCCCTCATGGGAGGGTCGCCAAGGCTCACCCTCAATTGGTACTAATTACTAGTTGTTTATGAAATTGCAGTGTTGCAAACTTGGAAATAGACATTGAGAAGCAAAGGTAACGAATCGGACAAATGAAGAAAAGAAAGTCCTAAAAGTGGTGAGGAAAACCGAAGAAAAGTTGAGTATTGGCCATTCAATTATGCAAGAATCTTGATGTAGTAGTGCAACACCAAGGTACTTCTTGCCACTAGTTTACGATGACCACGGCTCGGATGACGAATCCGACTCGACTCCTCTGACTACTACATTCATGGGTACAACCAGGTATGCATGGATACTACATTGATCCTCGATATGTCACAGGTGGTGATCGATTACCTATACTTTCAATGATGAAAATGTGAACGCTTGTACTATCATGTGATGAATACCTCGTATCGAAGGTCGTGCATGTCTTGTTTGATTAAAAGTTAGAAAATGTGAAGATAGCATCGAAATGCTCGGTAAAATTACAAAATGCTCATCCGCATTATTAATAATTTCCTAACTTTCCTTTTGACTCTTCATTAGAAAATTTTAACCCATAATTAAATGGAAAGTTTTATCACACTCACAAATTCTTTATTATTTATCTTTCTACTTTATCATCACTTTATTCAATCTCTCTCATACTTTATTATCAACTTACAATTTTCATCAATATAATACAATACACAAATTAATTTTTTATTACTTTTCTTGATCTTTGGAGGAACCAAGCATTTAGACTAGAAATACTCATGAACTTCATGAATAAAAGGTCTGGGCCACTCTTAATTCCAAAAAAAATAATAAAAATTTGGAAGTATTGAGACAAGGCCTCACCACAAACCTGGTGGCTCAACAAATTTAGAAAGGTTGGGGATAAGTACAACCTATTGGTCCTTTTCTTTTTATTTTTCCATCTTTAGTAGTATATTTTATTTAAAATCTATCTATAAAATCAAACTTGATATATTTTACACTGGTGAAACCTCTTGCTTATGAAAATATGGAAATTTTCATTTTATATCTAATTTTAAGTTTTGTCAATTATATTTAATCATTACATTCAAGTATTTTAATTATTTGAGTATCATAGTTATTGTATCTAATTTTGAGTATTATAAATATTTCACCATACAACCCTTATGAGAACTAATGGGCAATTGATCTTGACAAAGAAAATTGGCTCGTTAAAAGACGGGCAAACTATCAACGAATAACAGTTTAATGCTCGGATGGATTCGTATTAAAACGATTAATTTCTAATTATAATTTCTTTTAAGGTTTGAATGAGGTAGTAATTGTAATGCCCCAAAGTTTGAAGTCAAGTCCAAAGAGCTTAAAGGGATCTAGAACGCTACTCATACCAACAAGGTGCACCTTTATTTCGGGAACCCATCCATAAAAACTTCATAGTTAAGCGTGTTTGCTCTGGGGCAATGGTGACCAATCGAAGTCTCCCGCATTACGCAGTGAGAACAAAGTCTTGGTGGCGATGGCCAACATATCACCCAGAGAGCTGTCCATGAGTAATCGCGCCGGCCCAAGGGATTGGGCTCGATCGATTAGTGGTCGAGTCGTTACAAATGGTATCAGAGCCGTACCAACCCAAATCCCACAAAGGGTGGACGGTTGACCAGACCATGGTGCGGCAGGGATGTTGCACAATTCAAGAGGGGGTGAATGTGGGGCCAGCATATCTCTCAGAGAGCTGTCCATGAGTAACCGTGATCGGAAGGAGTCGAGGCTCGATCGATTAGTGGTTAGGTCGTTGCAAATTGTATCAGGGCCAAGCCAACCCAAAACCAACGAGGGGTGGACAGTTGGTCCGGACCAAGGTGAGGCAGGGACGTCACACAGTTCAAGAGGGGTGAATGTAACACCTAGAAGTTTCAAGTCAAGTCCAAAGAGCTTAAAGGGATCGAGAACGCTACTCATACCAACAATTAATGTGCACCTCTCTTTTCGGGAATCGATCCATATCTTATGATGGGTGACCAACTGGGAAGTCTTTCGGTTCGCGCAAGAGTGAGGACAAAGTGCACGGGAAAGGACATGCGTTGGTACATTAGGGCCAGCATATCACCCGGAGAGCTGTCCATGAGTAACCGCGCCGGCCCAAAGGGTCGGGGCTCGATCGATTAGTGGTCGGATCGTTAGCGTAATAGTATCACCCACAAATGAAGAATTTTTGTAAATTGTTTGAAGGAGAGATATTTTGTTTAAAAAAAGAGAAGAAAGGTGTATCCTCCAGTCCACAAGATGAGGAAGTAAAAGGTCGAAAACAGAGGAAGAATAAAAGTACATTTTCTTGATGATTTCATCCATGACTACTTCCAAAATACCCCTCTCACCATTACCTATCCACCCCTCATCAAATAAAATCAGTTATTTCTTCACTTCTATCCGACCAATTCACAATCGAAAAGGCACTGATACTAATCATAATCCGATTAAACTGCTGAAATTCTCTGTACAATCGTATCGAATCACGACACGTGGTGGCTTCACCGAAGAAGAAGAAGAAGACGGAGAAGAAAACTGCAGTTTCGATGAGGCAGTATCGCTTTTCAATAAGAGACATTACTACATATGCCATGACATTCTTGAATCTCTCTAGAATAGATCAGACATGCCTTTTCGAACTCTTGCTCATGGAATCTTACAGTGTGCTATCGGATTTCATCACCTCTTCAATGAGGTTTGTTTTAGTTGTTGTTTTTTAAACTCGATTCTTGTATCGCAATTCGGAAAATTGCCTTTCTGTTTTGTTAGAAAACAAGAAACACTCAAGAGAAGAAGATATGTTGTATTGATTTTCAGAGTTGAGAGTGAATTACATGGTGAAAGCTAGCTACTATTGCTGAGTATTTATACTACTTGAAGCAACAAGTAATTTGACCTAGAACAGATGCGTTTAACCTAGAAAAGATGTCGAAAAATCTTTCGATCAAGACAAATGGTCTGCAGTTGATATCAGGAGCTCATCTCTTGTGTTCGTCCTTCCTCTATATCTGTCCGTTGATCTTGAATTGGATGGCTGTGATAGAATAGTACATAATGTACTATGTTGCAGATAGTTTTGTTCTCTTCTGGTAATTTGGGGAAGATGAACCCGCTATGGGTTTTATCGAACTCAGTTCGCGACCGTAGAACAATATGTTTGACACGTTTTGTTCTGATTGGTCCATTTCACCTGCTTCACTCTTACGCTTTATCCTCTGGTCCTTCTTTTCTTCTTCTTTGTGCAATTGAGTCTTATACTCTTTCGTGCCTCCATAACTGGTCCTTATAGTTTTAAATTCTTTACAATTAACTCCTGTTAATTTACAAATTTTGGTCCCTTGTTTTATCTTTTTATTCATGAACTTCCAATATTCCCCCTCAAGAGGAACATATGGGTTCTAATGTTCATCTTGATCATTGCGTTCATGAGATTCATTGAAGGTACATCCTTAGTGAATATATCTGCGAGTTGATCATTACTATTAATGAATTTAACCTCATTCTTCTTCTCAATGATTTTTTCTCTTATGAAATGACAATCCACCTCTATGTGTTTTGTTCTTTCATGGAAGACTGAATTTTTAGTTAAATGGATGGCTGATTGATTATCACACATTAGCTTTGATGTGCTCAAATTATTACTTATAAAAATAAGTAGTAAATCAGTGTTGTAGACAGACACATCTAAACCACAGGAACGTTCTCTCGATGAACTAATTAAGCAATTCTCAAGTTACGTAGTACATATAAACAAGTTTGTCGAAGTAATATGATCAGGAATATTGTTCTAGTTCTTCTAGCTAACTGAAAGCAGAAAACCTAGGCAACTCTAACACAGTTAATGGAAAGTATGAACACAGTAGTTAAGCTCAGGATAAATATGTTTACGAGATATTACTCACCACCTGCTTATGGTGATTCATACGCTGTCACAGTTAGAATGTCCAATAACAACAACATCGATCTTAACCAATTCGTTTTCGAAAGTTTAGTTTATCGTAATTGTCTGATTGTCAGATAGATAATCCTTGAACAAACGATTAGAAGATTTTAGCGATCTAAATTCACAAGTTATTACGAAGATGTTTTATCTAGGTTAACTCCCATGTGAATCAAATCCATAGCAACAAACCCTAACATACAAAATCCTTCACTTCACTACTGCATTCATACAAAAATTAGCTAATCAACGACATTGTAGAAGCATGCAAATCCATTATCACATGAATACACATAAGTTTGATGAAAATGAAGAATCAAGCATAAACAATCAATCAAGTTGTCAAATTGAAAGAAGATATGCAGTAGAAAATTGAATTCTAACCTCCGAACGTGAATTCGTGAATCAAACACACGATTACAAGTCAATAGCTAAATCCCCAAGTGTACAAGATGAAGCCTAGGGTTCTTAGACCCTCAAAATTAGGTTTAGAATAAAGTATATCTGAAGTTATGGTGAAAGAAATCAATTTAAAGGAGAAAAAATGAAGAAAAATGAGCCAGAAATCGCCAAAATCTCGACCAAAAGACCCGGGACGCATCCTGCGGGTTCACGAGACGTCTAGGATGCGTCTTGGGATGTGAGACCAGGACACGTCTCGAAAGGAGTTGGGACGCGTCCATTCCTGTGTCACTAAAACTTCTCTAGATGTATACAGGCCGAATTTGGCCATGCTTCCTTCCAAGTTGTATCTCTTTGAATTATCTATGCGTGGCCACCTAAATCAGGTCAATCGGACATCGTATGAGATAGTTATGGCCAAAATGGCTAGACTACTCCTTAAATTTCACTTTTCAGCCTCTAAATGACTCTAAAATCTTCGTCAACTCCGAATCCACTTCTGTTTTTGCCATTTTGCTACAACTTCAAAGCTCTAGATTCGTTTCTTCCAAAATCATCATTTTTACTCCGATTTCACCTAAAAATACGACAATCTGCAAAACACAACTAAAACACGAAAAACATGAAAAAGCACAAGAAACACTATAAAATACTAACAAAGACTTGCAAAAACATGGTAAAAAAGACATGATGAACCTATAAATTATGGTCTCATCAAGCTTCACTGGACTTGTGATTTTTACTCTTAAATCACTCAATAATGCCATCATCCATATTATCTCACAACAGTAAAGCCCATGGCTCTATACTCAATTTGAGGATCCGCCATCATAACTTGTTTCTTTGATCTCCAACTTACAAGTGAGTTGCCTATCATAACACAATACCTCAAGTTGACCTTCTTGTCATGGGACATCCTGCAATCGTAATCACAATATGCGGTGATGTTTAGATCTTTATCTTTTGATAGAAAGATACCTAATCCAATGTCACTCTTAATGTATCGATTATTCTCAAGACTCCATTCAAGTGATCTTTGCATGTATTTTGCATGAATTGATCAAGATCGCCTAACCGCATAAGTTATATCAAGTCTCGTAATAGTTAAGTAGATCAACTTTCCAATCGATTACGTAGTATGTTGGATCTTCCAAGAACATGAGCTCTTTGTGTGTATTTCATTTTGCTCTATGAGAGTGACCACCGGCTTGCATCCTAGTAGTCTTGCTGCATGTATTATCTCTGATGCATATTTCTTTCAAGAGATATGCATTCTTTGCAATCTCAAGTCCAAGAAAATATCTCAAATATCCTAGATCTCTTATCTTAAAATGACTTTTATGTTTATTTTTAACAAGATCTATTTCTTGTTCATGTTTGCTTCCTATGATTATGTCATCTACATAAATCAATAGAGCAATAAAATCATGTTTAGTACCTTTAGTGAATAATGAATATTCACTCTTGGATTGATCAAAGCCTAATTCTTAAGATAATTAGTCAGCTTTGAATTCCACTGTCTTGAGGCTTGTTTTAATCCATATATGGATTTATTAAGTTTACAGACTAACCTATTTGGATCTTCCCCCTGAATTAAAAGACCTGGTGGTACTTTCATGTAAATTTCTTCATCTAGATCACCATTCAGAAATGCATTATGAACATCAAGTTGACATAAGTGCCAATTCTCTTTAGAAGCAAGAGCTAAGAAAATCTTTACTGGTGTGAGCTTTGCCACTGGGCTAAATGTTTCAGTGTAATCAAATCCATACTATTGTGTATAGCCCCTTAGCTACTAATCTTGCCTTTTGTTTATCTATTTTTCCCATATGAGTTAAGTTTAGTCTTAAACACAAATCTGCAACCTATTGGTTTGATATCTGGGGTTCTTTTAACAACAGTCCATGCGTTATTATCAATCAGGGATTTTAATTCACTTTGTATAGCATCTCTCTAATGCTTATCTATGATTGCTTCTTCGTAACTTTCTGGCTCATGAGCTAGAGCCAAATTTATTGAGTATTCTCTGAAGTTCTTAGAGAATTTGTCATAAGATAGAAAAGCTGAGATTGGATATTTAGCTTTTGTCTCATTTTTATGCAGTGTATAAGCTTTTGCTTCATGATGATAGACATCTAGTTTTGAAGGCAATTTTCTTGTTCTTGTTGTTCTTCTCAAGTTTCTCTCTTCTGAAGATCTTTGTATAGGTCCTCACTGGTTCTTCCTCTACATCTTCGTCCTCATTATCTTCAATAGGATTAAATGGTATATCATCTGTTGGATCATCATTGTGTTCTTCCCGATTATTTTCTTGTCCTGCACTTTTATTGTTTAGCCATTCATAATCTACATAATCAGATGCATGTATCAGTATATCATTTTCATTTTTAGTTTTCTCTTTATATGGGAAAAATTGTCTCTATGAAAATCACATTTCTTGAAATGAAATTGATATTTCTTGCAAGGTCATACATTTTATAACCTTTCACATTAGATGGATATCCAATAAAGATACACTTCTGTGATCTTGAATCAAGTTTAGTTCTTCCCACGCCAAGACAGTAAAACATGACATCCAAAAGTCTTTATATCATCATATTTTGGTTTCTTATCATGAAATAATTCAAATTGAGTCTTATTTTCTAAGACTGGACTGGGAGTTCTATTTATCAGAAGTGTTGCAGTTTGTACTGCTTCTCCCCAGAATTTCTTGGGTAATTTTGATTGAAAAAGTAGTGCTCTTGTTATGTTCAAGAGATGCTGATGTTTTCTCTCCACAACTCCATTTTGTTGTGGAGTATAGGAGTATGTTTTCTGATGTAAAATTCCATGTTTATTCATAACATCGGGCATATGAAACTCTAAACCATTATCTGATCTAATCATTTTAACTTTCTTTTGCATTTGATTCTGTATTAGTTGTATAAAATTACTTAAAGTTTCTTTAGTGTTTGATTTTTGTCTGAGTAAGAACACCCAAGTAAACCTGCTATAATCATCTACAATTGTTAAGAAATAGTGATGAGCATTAATAGTTGCTACAACATAAGGTCCCCATAGATCACAATGTAACAATTCTAGGGATTTTAGATAAGTTAGGTAGTTGAACAAAAGCTATAATTCTTTTAACATTATGTGTAAAGAGCTTTTCATCACATATAATGTGATCTGAAGCTCCTGAGTCTAAAATCCAACTATAACCAGAATTAATAGCTACAAAATTAGCTAAGTAATTTTACCTGCATAGTTGAGTTCTGGTGTAGTAGTTCCTGCAGGTGCATTGTGGCTTGGGCTTGCATTCACAGATGAATTCAGTTGGCTAGTGTTAGAAGCTGATGCCCCATTGCCTTGTGCAAAATCCATGAGCTGATGCAACTGCTCATTAGTGAGATTCACTGTGTTGTTAGTGCTTCCACTTGCATTGTTTGCATGACATTGGTTGGTTCTTCCACCATGGTTGAACCTACCACCTCTTCCTCTGAAACCACCTCTATTACTGCTATTTCCTTCATGCATTTTCCTGAAACTGTTCTGTGGATAACCAAGCACTTTAAAACAGTTCTCAATGGTGTGGTTGCTGAGTTTAGGACAGTTAGGACTAGGGGTATATTTCGAACCGAACATTGACCTTAACGATCTAGGTTGTGCATATCTAACTTTTAGTTTATGCCAACCCTCAGCTACAGTTTTAACATAGAGTAAAGCACTCTTTATGTCTGGTGATACATAATGCATCATCCAAGACATCACAATAGTGTTGCATCTTGACCAAGCTTTGATCTTATCCTCACTATCATTAGATGGTATAGTCACAGTTCCATCTATGAAACCAACTTTGTTGCGAATGCTCAGAGACATAGAGAAAGCTCTAGACCAAGTGTGGTAGTTACTTTTGGTCAGGAGAGGAGTTATAGCGCAAAAATGGCAGTCTCAGAGTGGTGAAGGTATAGAGGACTAAAAGGATTCTCATGTATAGATGGGACATAAGTAGCAACAGGAGGAGTGGGATCAGTGGGTGTAGCTATATCAGCAGAGTCGGAGGAAGCCATTGATTAGTAGTAAAAGAAAGCTGGTCTATTATTTCAGAAGAGAGTAATGATGAACAAGACTAAAATCAATCAAACCTGCTCTGGTCCCATGTCAGAAAACAAGAAACACTCAAGAGAAGAAGATTTGTTGTATTGATTTTCAGAGTTGAGAGTGAATTACATGGTGAAAGCTAGCTACTATTGCTGAGTATTTATACTACTTGAAGCAACAAGCAATTTGACCTAGAACAAATGCGTTTAACCTAGAAAAGATGTCGAAAAATCTTTCGGTCAAGACAAATGGTCTGCAGTTGATATCAGGAGCTCATCCCCTGTGTTCGTCCTTCCTCTATATCTGTCCGTTGATCTTGAATTGATGGTTGTGATGGAATAGTACAAAATGTACTATGTTGCAGATCGTTTTGTTCTCTTCTGGTGATTTGGGGAAGACGAACCCGCTATGGGTTTTATCGAACTCAGTTCGCGACCGTGGAATAATACGTTTGACACGTTTTGTTCTGATTGGTCCATTTCACCTGCTTCACTCTTACGCATTATCCTCTTGTCCTTCTTTTCTTCTTTGTGCAATTGAGTCTCATACTCTTTCGCGCCTCCATAATTGGTCCTTATAGTTTTAAATTCTTTGTAATTAACTCCTGTTAAATTACAATTTTGGTCCCTTGATTTATCTTTTTATTCATGAACTTCCAATATGTTTGTTGGATATATATACCAATGAAGATGCTTCATTTTGTTGAAGCAAAATCTGGGCTAATTGTTTTTTTAGTGGAGAACAATAAGAGCTCATTTGATGTCATCTGTTATAGTCCATGTTACACCAGTTGATCGAGCTAATTAACATGTTTCGTCTTAGTTATTGAGATTTATCTTGATCTATGCTTATTGAAGATGTTCTTCCATTGCACGTCAATGGCCTTCGTGCCACGTAAGTCGTTAGTATACTGCTTCACTTGTAGCATATATGTGATTCAGATCAATCAAGTCATAGTCTGTGTTAAACTCTAGAACCTGGCCTGGTTCACAATGTTACATAGTTACATATATAATGTTCACAATTACATGATGCACGATGTTAATCGATGAGCTTGGGAACAAGTATAATCGTCAGTGAACATTGTGATCATCTGATTTTTGTTGATAGAGTGCACTTTAATATGACAGAATCATAAAGGAGCAATGATGGAGCTTGGGGAAGGGGTATGTAAGTTGCGAAAAATGAAATTTGAGAGCGGACCATTTCATCAATTTGAGAGGGAGATTTCCGCAGTTTTGGAGTTCATTTACCAGACTCAGCTGGAGCAGGCTGCCTGTGATTACTCTCAACTATTCATTCAACACCAAATTGCATTGCTTCATATGGATATGGTTACAACTCACACAGCTTTTAACGGAAATTTAATTAACAACTTAATTACAGCATCAAGATGTTTGCGTTGCAATGGATCAATCAGAGAGGTCATACCAACTTCTTGGTGGTTATGCAGCAGGTGAATCCATCTATCATTTAGAAGTTGATCGAACATGGAAGGCGTACATAGTTTTCCGCCCTGAGAGGTTGTAGAATACAATAAAACTGAATTGTATCTCAAACCAAATTGTAAAGAGTGTTTACATAAGAAATAAATGGAAACAGTAGTTGTAGAATAGTCAGCTACTGTGTTTATATAGAATAGAATCTAACTAACTTTGTAACTGCTTATAAGCTTATAACTAACTCAACAGAATCTTCTATTTTGTATTTTCTCCTTTAGACCCCCCCTCAAGATGTGCATGGATGTTGTTCAGGCCCATCTTGGATTTCTGAAGATTGAACTGTGTTGTGCCAAGAGGTTTGGTGAAAGTATCTGCCAGATTCTGTGCAATTGGTATCTGAACAAGTGTAATTGTCTTGTCTTGTATATTCTCTCGAATGAAGTGATGATCCACATGTATGTGCTTAGTTTTATCATGCAAGACTAGATTGTGGGCAAGATAATAGGCACTTCTGCTATCAGTAAACAACAATACTGGAGATGGATGTGGAATCTGAAGGTCTGCCAGAAGATACAAGAGCCATTGAATCTCACAACTAGTATAGGCCATGGCCCTATACTCTGCTTCAGCTGAACTGCGGCTGACTGTGGGTTGTTTCTTTGATGTCCATGAAATCAAAGCTGAGCCAAGATATATGGAGTATCCTGTCACACTTCTCTTGGTATCTTCACATCTGGCCCAATCACTGTCTGTGAAGCCTTGGAGTTTTAGTGTAGACTTTGTAGCATAAAAAATACCTTGACCAGGTGTAGTCTTAAGGTATCTGAGTAGTCTGTGTGCTGCAGAGAGATGAGACTGTGTTGGCCTTGACATGTATTGACTGAGTGTCTGTAATGTATATGCTATATCTGGTCTGGTGATAGTCAAGTATAGAAGTCTTCCAATGAGTCTCCTGTATTCTTGAGGATTCTCTAATGGTGCAGCATCAGTAGAGTTGAACTTTTGCTTTTGATCCATAGGAGAATCAATTGGTCTGCAAGATTCATACCCATAATCAGTTAATATATCTAAAACATATTTCCTTTGGTTTAAAGTGATACCTGCAGAGGTTCTGGCAACCTCTATACCAAGTATATATTTCAATACACCCAAATCTTTGATTGTAAAAGCATCATCAAGATGCTTCTTAATGCTGTTAATCTCTGACATGCTATTTCCTGTGATAATAATATCATCTACATAGCATAATAAAGCAGTAAAGTTAGTACCATCAGTCTTAACAAATAATGAATTGTCAGCTTTTGACTGAACATAACCAAAATGAATAAGGGACTGAGATAGCTTAGTGAACCATTGTCTTGATGCTTCCTTGAGTCCATAGAGACTCTTGTTAAGCTTGCATACTCTTGTATCTGTATCTGTACAATAGCCAGGTGGAAGAACCATATACACCTCTTCATCCAAGTCACCATGAAGAAATGCATTGTTAACATCACACTGATGAATGAACCAGTCCTTTGCAAGTAGAGCAAGTAAAACTCGACCGTTAGCTTAGCAACCGTGAAAAGTGTCAAAATAATCTATGCCTTCTTCTTGTGTAGCCTTTAGCTACAAGCCTTGCTTTGTATCTCTATCGCCATCGCCTTTATATTTGACCTTAAATACCCACTTACAACCAATGCAATGTTTGCCATCCGGTAGGGGCATCAAAGTCCAAGTGTTTGTTCTCTAAGGCCTTCAACTCAGTCTGCATATCTTTCTGCCATTCTGGACTATCTTTGGCTTGTTTGTAAGTTTTAGGCTCCTTTATCTGGCTTATTGAAGCTGTAAACACCAAATAATCAGATGACAAATTCTTGACAGAAAGAAAAGACTGAATAGGATATAAAGGATTTTTAGTGACAGAAATAACACTATTTGCATTGTGTGCAACATCTTCTGTATGAGACTGAACTCTCAAAGGAGGTAAGATCGCTTCATATACTTGGAGAAAATGATTATTTTCTCTTACTCTGGTAGATCTCCTCAATGGGATTTCATCAGGTTCCTGTAAAGTATTAGAAGAAATAATAGATGAAGAATCACTAAGACTAACTGAGTTGACCTCATAAGTCAAATCCTCATGCATATGTTCTTCATCATCTGTAAGAGCAACTGGATTGACATTGTCAGAATGATGTTGTGCTATATGATCTTCATGATCATGCACTATAGGACCTGTAAGAATATCTGAATCTGGAACTGTACCTGCATTTACAACAGAATCTTCTACTTGCACGGCATTGTTAGTAGGAAGAACATTGATATTGCCAATGTCTTCATAACAATAATCATCATACATTGATATATCATGATCAGCAGATGTGTTCATAGATTCAACATTATGTAAAAAAGGAAAAACACGTTCTTTAAAAACCACATTTCTGCTAATCATAATCTTTTTAGTTGAAAGATCAAGAACCTTATAACCTTTAGTACCAAGTTTATATCCTATAAAAACACACTTAGTTGAACTAGGATCAAACTTAGTTCTATTTACAGATGAAGTGCTTGCATAGCACAAACAACCAAAAGCCTTTAGTAAAGAATAATCAGGAACAGCTTTATATAATAACTCAAAAGGAGATTTATTATTCAAAAGCAGAAGGTAACTGCTCATGATATAAGTCGCTATCATAACACACTCATCCCAAAGATTTTAGAGGTATGTTTGATTGGAATCGAAAGTGCAACACGGCGATAAAAGGTGTTGATGCTATGCTCCACAAGACCATTCTGTTGCGGTGTTGCTACACATGAGGTTTTGTGAATTATACCATTATTATGATAAAAATCATGCAACAAAAACTCAGTTCCATTGTCAGACTGAAAACATTTAATCTTTGTAGAAAATTGTGTAGACACCATGTTATAAAAATGTTGTAAAGAAAACTTGACATCAGATTTTACTTTCAACATATAAAGCCAAGTAACACGACTATAATCATCTACAATCGTCAAAAAATACTTATTTCCAAGATGAGAATCCACAGAAAAGGGTCCCCATAAGTCACAGTGAATCATGTCAAAAGCTTGTAAAGAAACACTTGTGCTAATTGGAAATTTCAACTTCTTTTGTTTTGCAAACTGACAAGTATCACAGATGATGTTTTTAACATCTTTTACAGAAACACCAGGAATTAAAGACATACATCTGTAAGGAAAGTGACCTAGTCTATTATGCCATACAACAAAATCAATACTAGATACAGCATTACACTTATTTTCAATGACAAACTCAGAACCAAACAAACTATTTGCACTATTTTCTGCAGCTCTCAGCAAATACAATCCTCCCTCTTGCTTAGCAGTAGTAATCACCTTCATGGTTTGGTTGTCCTGCAAATAGCACTGTGAGGAAGAGAAAATAACATTGTATACCTGTGATTTAGTAAGCTGAGAAATGGATAACAAATTATAAGCAAAAGTGGGAATATACAAGACATTGTATAACATAACAAAATTCTTAATAAGAACATTTCCCATATGAGTTGCTATAGCATACTGATTGTTAGGCAAACTAACATACTGCTAACATAGAAACCAAAAATAAATTACTTCTTTGGGGTTTAATTAGAGACAGGTGTAGGAGGTTTAACAAAAATGTTAAACTCATGTGTCATGTGATCTGTTGCACCTGTGTCAACAATCCAAACAGTCTGAGCATGCATATTATCAACAATAGCATTCAAACAAACTTTAATGTTACCAGCATATGTACTATGAGGTGTGGTAGATGGCTCAGCACTTGGATTCACTCTAGTCACAATTGCTGCAGCTGAATGTTGTTTAGACTGAGAATACTGCATAAATTCTTCAAATAAAGCCATCTTAGCCCTTGTAGCCTCATTCATAACATCTCCAAGAGGAACAATTTGGAGGATTAACTGATTGCACATAGCCACTGTCAGCTACTGAATTATTAGCCTTAGACCTCTGCACCTGTGAGCACCTCTCCATCCTTGTGGAAATCCAATTATCTGGAAACACCTCTCCACTGTATGATTGTTCAGGCCACAATTAGTACAAGTAACCTTCTTCTTTTCCTTAGTGAACCCCTGTCCTCTACCATAAGGAGCATGTTTAGCTAACATAGCCAATGAATCACCAACATGAGTTCCTTCAGAGACAGGTTGATTCAAAGCACGCTGAGCTTCCTCTTGCAACAACAACGTATAAATCTTGGACAGTACAGGCACAGGCTTCTGAACAAGAAACTGACTACGTAATGTAGCATATGACCTGCCTAGCCAACCAGAAATTTCATTGAGGCATCAGAATCTTGCAATTCATTTGCAAGACTGGCCAATTCACACTTACACGACATCAATGCTCCACATGTGCATTTCAAAATAGGACGCAGACTCACAAACTCATCCCAAAGAGTCTTGAATTGATTATAGTAAAAAATCATAGGTTGATTTCCCTTCTTGATGTTACTCAAAGCTTTAGTCAACTGAAACACATGCGGACCATCTGAAAAAGCATAACACATATGCAATTCGTCCCAAATCTCTCGGTTGTACAATACAAGAAACTACTACGAATTTGACTCTCCAAAGAAGTAACAATCCATGAATGTACTAAAGAATCAGCTCGCTCCCAAAGATAAAATTGCGCAGCATCAGAAACAGACGGAATTGGGGGAATGCGTAATGAAAGATAACTTGTGTTTAACACGCAAAGCACGATACATTGCCTGACTCCAGGCCACATAATTTGTGCCATTGAAGTGCTCAGAAACTAGCATCATACCTGTATGATCGCTAGGGTGAATCGCGTAAGGATTATCCACCAGAGTCGACTGATTTTGCTGCGGATTCGACTGATTGAACTGTGGATTCTGCTGATTCTGCAACGAAATCGGCGGATTCTGCTGCGAAGTCGATCCAATCGGAGTCGATTGCTGTGGATTTGATGAAGACGCCATTGTTGACAATTATCTTGATCACAGAGATAAGCAAAAAAATCAGAGATCACGGAATAACGTGATGATTGCGGAAGAATAATCAATTGAAGATTTCAACTGATACCATGTAGAATACA
This sequence comes from Plantago major, assembly GCA_026545765.1. Classification (NCBI taxonomy): domain Eukaryota; kingdom Viridiplantae; phylum Streptophyta; class Magnoliopsida; order Lamiales; family Plantaginaceae; genus Plantago; species Plantago major. The sequence goes on from JAIFAC010000041.1 coordinate 44,719, forward strand.
ATAAAACTGAATTGTATCTCAAACCAAATTGTAAAGAGTATTTACAAAAGAAAGAAATGGAAACAGTAGTTGTAGAATAGTCAGCTACTCTGTTTATATAGAATAGAATCTAACTAACTTTGTAACTGCTTATAACTAACTCAACAGAATCTTCTATTTTGTATTTTCTCCTTTAGAGAGGTATCGCAGCACAACCACAGAACCACCCAGCATAAAAATCCCAGTCCTTGAGGCATCTGAACAACAGATATCAGACTTGGACTATAACTATGCCTTTTCCAAGTAAGCATTCTTGTGATTCAAAAGGTTGACATATACAATTGTGATGACAAGTATAGTGAACACCATTTGGTACAATTCTGATTAGGAAAAGTATATGTTACATGTTACATAACATTAAAAAATCATAAGATAGTTCACAATTCGTAAGTGATCCATTGTTACTATGTACTTGTGAGGAAGTTATAAAATGAGGTTCTTTTATTGTCATCAGTTGTCACCATGTGAAACTCATGGTGTGGGAATACTTCTGTAATTTTTCACATTTTGATTTTTATAAACAGGAAATTTATTACACGCTTTTTAATTAAATTATATATGTTAATTGTTGAAACCATATTGGGAGTGGGGTGTAGTTGGTTTTCCCTACCCACAATATGTTATATACACTTAGCTTGGCTTGTACTACCTCTCGGTGTTTTAATGTGTCGTACGCCATTTAATGAACGTGACACAACCATGGTATAAGTTTTAAAATATCAGGAAGTAGTATACATTATATTTTGGGGAAGAGGAAACCGGTATAGTTGCAGAAGCACCATAACAAATATACACAATTTAAGTAATCGGATTATTTAGGCTTAGTAACTCATTTTAATTGAGTTATGAAAATTGTGCTTAGTATATAGTAAATTTTTGTAGGTTTTATAAGGTTGTTAAATAGGATTTGTACGAGTGAAGTGATGTGTCTAAGAGTTTGATTATTTGATTGGTTTTAGGGTTATTTGATTTGTAAGGTTGTTATAATAAATGAAAAAGTATAGTAGGAGAAAAAGAGTAGACAGGGAGAAATTTTTTAATTGAGTTGCGAATCGTCGGTGGATTAGAAAGGGTATTGTACAACACAATTAAGGTGTGATGCAAAATATTTTTAAAAAAATGAATTTCGATTAAAATTGAGCTATAATGGTGAGCTAAACAATTTAAATAGTGTGATTCGTTAGTTAAAATGTTGTATAGATACGGCTGAAATAGCTTTCAAGCTTGGACTTAAATTATGCAAATTGTCATAAATAAATTCTATCGTTATACAAACTAACTCAAAATTTGTAATATCATGTTTAAATTGGCTGGAAGCTCCCACACCCCCACCGACAACTCGTACTTGAAGATGCATGGAAGCTTATGTGACAGTATCTTTTGTTTATTTAGAAGGAAATGTTGTCGCAGATTATCTAGCTACGGAAGCAAGTAAACAAACTTTTGGATCTCTTGCTCTTGAAGGCTCCTTGTGTAACTAGTACTCATCGTTTTCACTTTATTTGGGATGCTTGTCCTTCATAGCTTTCAACTGTAATAATTCCTTTACATAAAAAACAAAAACAAAATTCTATAGAAAGAAGAATAGCAAGTTAGAAGTAACAAGTTCCTAATGGATTCTTGAAAAAAAAGAAAATAGTATTCCCTCCGTCCTAGAGAACTTTATACATTAGAATTATGCGTAGTTTTAGGTGAAAATTTAAAATAAATGATAAAAGATAAAATGTGGAGAAATGTATACTTTTTGTGATGTAAACTGTACTTTTAGTATAAATATATGATTGTTTATTGTTTAGTCTGTATGGAGTATATTTCATTTATTGTAATATATGAATTTGTGAGGCGGTTAAAAATACAAATGTAGTAAATTATGCACACAGTATCACAAATGTACCATTGAGAAAAATTAGCTATATAGTACACTGACAAATTCAATTGATAGTTTTAGACAAGAAGCAAGTATGCCAAGAAATTTCATTCCTAAAATGTTCCAGGTTTCGAATGGATGAAGCGAACGAGCGTTCACATGATAAAATTGGATTGATCATCACAAAAGTTAATCAAGTATAAAACACATAGTCATGGATCCATTTATTCTGTAATATTTATGCGCACCACAATTTAATATATATTGTTGTGAATTTACTTAATTAACTCAATTTCTAATTAGAAAGACATTTAAAATGTGTTACAATTTGCATCGTTGATTGTTAAGTTCATTGATCAATCAAACTTGTCCCACACGGTCTAGAAAAAAAAAAAAAAAAAAAAAGGAATGAAAACGAGTTTAGTTTGTCTTATTTTGTCAAGTTGTGTTGTGTTACAATTATACATTGTTTTAGCCTGAAATATAAGGAGTTTTTACATGAATTGATGTTATACGTAGAAATGATAATAGATGTTTTTCTTAAAACACGGATATTCATGTTTTAATAGTTAATTATACAAAATTACATCTAATGATAAAAATAAAATGTTCATTTATAAAAAAATTTTGTATCGTCGCTTAAAACTATTATAGTTTACTTAAGAACATGGACAACCCGTCTATATTTTAACTTACAATGAAACGCGCTCTCCCGCAAGACATTCTATTTTGTGTAATTTATTCACTAGTAGTTAAGAAGTTCTGCATTTGCAGCAGGTTGTGGAGCTTTTAGTTCATTTGAAGAGCGAAAACATAAATGCGGGAAGAGAATACGAAAAGCAATCTCTAAATTGAAAGGCAAGACTTCGTGTAACATAACATTTGTTTATAGCAACGTATGAAATGGTAGAGATGATACAAAATGTTTAAAGCAAATCGACCCTAGCTAGGAGCTCAGTTCAATTTCTCCCTATATAACCTCGGGTGCCAAAAAATGATTTTTTTTCTTTAATCCATATAGCAATTAACAACTATCATAATGTGTGACTGTGAGCTAGGTTGGATCTATAGTAGATGATAGTTACATCTTTACCATCTAATAAATCTTGCTTATGATTCTCTGAAATACGAAGAAATGATTGGATTTTTTTTTGTGTTAATTCCTAAATCCTAATTGTATGTTAAGGAACACTTTGTGAATCGGGTGTTGTAGAATATTAACAAATTAGTTGCATTTGTAAATGATAGGAAATTATAATTTTATAACATTTTAAAGTGTCATGTACTCCATCAGTTCCGTAGAAGTTCATACATTATTAAAAAAAAAAAAAAAACCTACAACATACTCAAGAAATTAATAATAAACAAATCACATTGGAACGTAAGATCCAAATGGGCACAGATGTGGTGCTGATCGAATGGGCTATGACGCTCATACTATTAACTCTGTAAGATGAAGAACAAGAAGAACACGATGTATTTATCATTTTAGAGTCTGGTAGTTCTCCGGATTGTTGGATACAAACTTGATCGGGTCATTGTCGACTGCATTATAAATTAAACCAATATCTTGTGTAAATTGTATGGATACAATGATGTTAGTAATGGTGGCGATAAGGGTTATATACTTTTGATGGAACTTCGAGAAGATGATGTTTACAGTTTGTTGGTCCATGTAACGACAAGGTATAGGGAAGGTTGAATAGACTTTAAAACACTAGTAGTTAAATTACATTATATTGAAATTTTAGTCCTAATGTTTCACTATATAATTTTATTAATCATTTTACATTTAAAATTTCATTATATAATTTCATTGATCATGGTTAAAGTTGGCGACGGTTGACCTGAAAAAATCAAGTAGCCAAAGTTTGCGGGACGGGAAAAGTACTAATTATAGTCTCCTTATATTTTTCCCCAAAACTTAGATGACTTGTTTCTAACACAAAATTATACTATGGAGTATGGATATGGACTAGCGGACTGTGAGTTAATTGTTTGCCAGACAGTACCGACTAGGCGACTACCAATGTAGGGAACTGGGAAGCATATGTATGTGTTGGGCTGCATATCCATCCAAGTCTCATATGGTCCGAAATACTTCTCATTGGGCTACGTTTACAGAACCAAATTCAGCCAGGGCCAACTAATAATTGGGCCACTGGTGCAATTTCTAGGATTGATTTTAAGGCGGTAAGAAAGGTTGTATACAAAAATGAGAAAAACGTTAATAAATGCAAATTTACACAATTAATGTGTTACAGAGGATTCGTTAAGTGTGGATCGTTGGGCCAACTCTTTCCTCGTTCAAATCAAGCTCATACTCTTGGGTTAAACTATCTCTAACAGTTCAATTATATTTTACTCCCTAGGCCATTTCCGACCAACTCAATGGCGAAACCCTATCCCAAAAACCCTAGAAATCTTCTTCTTGGGGACATCTCCGACCATCATCTTATTGTCCAGCTCCATCTCTTCATCACCAGTCATGTTTCAAGACAAGTTCCCTGTGATTTCACTTCATGATGACATAGTCATGTTTTATGTTTGTATATTTTAGATTTTTAATTATCATTTAGTTGATGATATATATATATATATATATATATATATGTATATATATATATATATATATATATATATATATATATGTGTGTGTGTGTGCGCGCGCGCGCATTTAGCATGCAACTTCGGTATGAATATGAAAACTTGATGCCTGGATTATTGCATGTATGACAACGTTTATAGTTGTTTGGTTGTATTAATCAATATGTTTGTCCAATACTCCAATTAAATTGCAAACTAATAATATCGTACCAATCAATCGTATCGATTGTGTAGTTGGTGTGTAACGGCCTACTACTAATCGGTAACTTTAATTTTAGGGCCGTTGCATTTACTAAAACATGAAGGTATATCACAACCAACAAAAAATACAAAAATATTACTTTTAAACTTTAATTACACGTTGTATCACTAATTACACATTTTCATATTTTACCTTAATTTTAATTGTTCACGTAAAACTATCCGTCATCATTCGTACAGTAAATTTTTCGTAACGGAGGGAGTAATTTTTTACAGCTTAGTATTCCTTTGCAATCCAAAATCTCAACCTTGTTGCACTATCACTAAAACCTCATGCAATAAACTGAAATGTCAAATTAAACAACACTAACAATTTCGTTAACACATCCTCGTCGGCATGCTGTGGCTTTAACGATCGATTAATATATTGTCAATTCTGAAAAGACCCAAAGGAATATGCATGAACCTGACTCATCTTTCATGATTTTACAATTGATAAACTCAGTTTTCGTTTTCTTCTTAGTTTCAATTCTCCTAATCATTCTTTTACTAGCTACAATAACTCCAAAAGATAGGCATAAAAGATTGGCAATGATTCTCTCATATGAGTTTTTCTCCTGAATTTCAAATAAAGCTGCGCCTTGTTTGCAATATGTTTCCTTCCATTACTACATTTTACGCCAACTTTTAACTACTCTTTCTCTTTTTGCAAATAATTTAAATATTTCTCGATCATACTACATTCCTAAGTTTGTTTCTTTCGTTTCATTTTTTTGGTATGAATTGATTGGTTTTTAACGATTTAGAATAAGATTGAGCCCAAACTCTGACCCCAAGCCAGAACCGGCCGGTGGGGGCTATTCGGCCTAGTATTTTTGTTACATACTGTACTATATGCAGGGCCGGCCTAGAGATTTAGGGGCCCTGTGCAAAAATTTTAATTTGGTCCCCTAATAATAAAAAATATTGATTATAATAGAAGAAAAAATATTCAATATATGAAAAATAAAAAAATTTACACTATCATGAATTGAACACGAGACCTTTTGTAAGATAGATATCAACTTTACCACTTGGAGAAAGAGATTTTAATGCTTCATTATTACATGGAAACAGATTTATATATAACTTCAAATTTAAAATTGGGCCCCTTAAAATAGGGGGCCCTGAGCGAGCGGGCTGCCCGCGCATGCTCTGGGCCGGGCCTGACTATATGGGTTGGTTTTTACTACTCTAGTTCTCTCAACCCTAATTTGCATACGTCAATAGGGGTGTTCGCCGGTCCAAAACCGAAACCGAACCGGACCGAAACCGGAATGGACCGAAACCGGAATCATGCATTTGTATGGCCCGGAAACCGATCTGGTAAGTATACGGTCCGGACCGAAACCGAACCGTTTGTTCCAGTTCGGTTCCGGTTTTGGACCGAATTAGAGCTTGTGTTATGATGATTGTTGAATTCAAATTGGATGGAAATAGTTTATACTTACTAAAGCATATATATTACGCAATTTCTTCACTGTATTACTATTGTTGCACTTGCAATTTGTGGCCCTTTCTACCATTTTTTGTCTAACTCTTCCTAATTCCAGTTTATTAACAAAAACCAAATTCACATACTCATACTGTCATACATTGATTGCACATAATTTTTAATCAATTAAACTGCATAGTTGTTTCCAGAAGAATTGTAAATCAAATGGTCACCTACTAACCAAAGCTAGGAACTAAAAGTAAATAAAGTAATGCAAACCAAATTCCAAACGTTATGCAACTAAAATAGTATAATCATTGTAACTAACTAGATTAATTATAATTACTATATTACGTGAATCCTAGAGAAGAATAATAATAAAAAAAGTTGTTTTACGGTCTTTCCGGGCCGAGACCGAATTTGTCGGTTTTTAACCAGAACCGAACCGAAATATGGTGATTTACATAAACCGGAAATCGATCTGGTAAGGATCCGGTCCAGACCGAACCGGAATAACCGGTCCGGATCCGGTCCATTTTCCGGTCTGGACCGGATTTTGAACAGCCCTATACGTAAATTTACCTAGGATGTGAAAAGTAAGGGTAAGTACTAGAGGTAGTATGTTTGTGTAATTGCGTTCCATTTCCAACTAAGCCGCAAATGGAATGAGGCGAGATTAGGACTTAGAATTTAGTACTATGTTCTACTTGTATATTTTCAAGCTCTCGAACCTTCAACTGAACTTGAGAGTAAGCTTTCACACCTTACTATATCCTGATCCTTTAGATGTTGTACCACAATTGTATCACGTGCATTAAATGTTGTATTGTACAACACATTAAAACACCAGGGTTACGTAGTACAACATGTTGTAGAGTAGAAAAATGTTGGTTGTATAGAGAGTGGGTGTAGGAAGATGGTGATATTGGAACAGAATGTAATAAAGTAATCTGCTGAGCAGAGGGTTAGCCCTCGATCGTTAAGACTTTGTTTGCCCCGCTCTGGTGCCTACGGTTTACTTAGCAAACAGTCTTCCAATATAGAACACCAGAGAGTTAGTATTCTAGCACTGAATCGCTAACTCGTCGAACTTGGCAGTATAGAATAGTCAAGCTTTTTAGAGAGTAACAGAGAAGAAAGAAAGATTGGATTTATGTGTGTTGAAAATCCGAATCTGGGGGTCTATTCATAATTTCGAAGAGTTGCTGTCTAAATAGGTGAGCTTTTCGCGAACAGGTCCTTGCAGAGATAGAAATTAAAACGGATGCACCTGTTTGAATTTTCCTATTCATTCACAACGAAATGATAGAACCATTTCACTTAAGCCCAATCCAAACAGATAAAACTGTTGGGCTTTTGTTTCAGACTATTCTTCTTGGTCTTATCCAACGTAGTAGGTTTCTCGCCCAAAACGATTATTATCAACTCAAGACTGCGGACCCCGGACCCATGACCCGAGGCTCGGCTCCTAGCGGAGCAAGGCGGGCGCGTATGGTCAATTGATGGAGCCATCTAGCTCCTCCCCCCTTCCAAAACCATGGGTGCCCCTTGGGGCCCAAACCCTTAAGCAAGTCTTGGACTTATATCTAGTTCATTCTTTCTCAATTTTAGCCATGTGGGACTTCTCCCATTTCCAACTCTTGGCATTCCACATTTAATGCACCAACCAACATACTTTGAGCTTCAATTACTCTTTTACCTTTCAATGAATTTTAGTAGTTCTTTCTCAAGTGTCATCTACTACTATAGTAGATTATTCACGTTAAAGGAAACTTCATTTCCAACGTGGGGGGGGGGGGGGGGGGTGTGGTTTAGGTGCAAAATCATGGATTAGCCTCATTGTAGACTCAAATTCTAACAATCCCCACATGAAATAGAATTAATGCTCACATCACATCGGGGTGCTCCAGCCAAGAATTTCTAGCGGAAAATAATATTGCATCGGGATCGATTGTCAGCGACATTGAAATCGTCCCTAGTAAAATACCATCGGATTTACTTGCCACACGGTGGACGTGGTACCTTGAACCGGTCGACGTTTTGTGTAAACCAAGACAATGATATCTACACAATAATTCTCCTTATTGCCTTGTTCCTTTATCTCGTCCATTAAAGGCCTTGGACTCCCTTGGATTCTTAAGTGTTGACGTTTGAAGCGGCCTAAACTTCACACTTAAATAGGTGACCTCGTTTTGAGAGCATTCCTGCCAATGCTCCACTCAAAAGATAAAGAGATTAAGAATCTCTTCAGAGATCATTAAGAGTTCAGTGACTCAACCTCCGTCCGGACTGCAGGAGCACTTAATGTCTTTCACGGGAATGGCGCAAGTAGAGCAAAAACTCCTAAATGCTTTTACCTCGAAGTACCAAACTTCACGAGGCACGTACTGGTCCTTTACAACTTAGTTTTCTCATTGAACCAAATTCTTGGGATCTTTAGTTAGTATGGTTGGGTTGCCACCGCAAATTTTCTTATTGAGTGGGTCTTAAACCCATTCCCCTAGACAAGCACATTACTTGATCTCTAGGTATAGCTTTAGTTAGCGGATCCAGAATGTTATCCTTTGATTTCACGTAATCAATAGTGATAACCCCCGTAGAGATCAATTGCCTAATGGTCTTGTGTCTACGACGTATGTGTCTCGACTTGCCATTGTACATATTACTTTCAGCCCTTCCTAAAGCCGACATACTATCACAGTGTATTGTCACGGAAGACATAGGTTTCTCCTAACAAGGGATGTCCTCTAAAAATTTTCGAAGCCATACTGCTTCTTCTCCGGCTTTGTCTAAAGCTATGAATTCCGATTCCATCGTGGATCGGGCGATGCATGTTTGTTTAGAGGATCTCCAGGAAACAGCCCCATCACCAATGGTAAATAAATACCCACTTGTGGACTTGGTGTTTGCACTGTCAGATATCCAGTTTGCATCATTCTATCCTTCCAATATTGTTGGATATCTTCCATAGTGTAATCCATAATTTATTGTGCACTTTAATTAACTCAATAAATGATGTAATGCCTTCCAGTGGTCACTTCCTGGATTACGCATAAATCTAGCCAACTTGTTGACTGCATATGCAATATCTGAACGAGTGCAGTTCATTAGGTACATCAAACTGCCAATTATCCGAGCATATTGCACTTGGTCCAAAGGGTCACCATAATGTTTGTCTAAACATTGACTCCTGTTCAAAGGTGTTTTCACCAATGGACAGTCAAAGACCCCGAATCTCTTTAAGATGTCTTCAACGTAATGAGATTGTGATAACACCAAACCTTCGGATGTCTTAGAAATCTTTATTCCTAAGATTAAATCCGCCACGCTCAAGTCTTTCATGTCAAAAAGTTGTTTCAACATTTGCTTGGTTTCATGATCAATTCCAGACTACTTCCGGTAATGAGCATGTCATCTACGTATAAGCATATCATGACAAAAGACCCAGCGTTCCCTTTCACATAGATACACTTATCACACTCATTAATATAAAAGCCCTTTGACAACAACGTGGTGTCAAACTTTTCATGCCATTGTTTAGGAGCTTGTTTAAGTCCGTATAATGACTTGACAATACGACAAACCTTCTTCTCTTGTCCTGGAACCACATACCCTTCAGGTTGTTCCATGTATATTTCTTTGTCCAACTCTCCATTTAAGAAAGCGGTTTTAACATCCATTTGATGCATCTCAAGACCACGTAGCGCAGCAATGGCTATGAACACTCTAATGGAAGTTAATCTTGACACAGGTGAGTATGTGTCAAAGTAATCAAGACCCTCCTTCTGTCTATAGCCCTTGACTACTAGACGAGCCTTGTATTTATCAATGGTTCCATCTGCTTTATACTTGCATTTGAGTATCCACTTCCAACCCCCCAGAGGTTTATTTCCCAGACGAAGATCAACCACTTCCCAAGTATGGTTTTGCAGTATGGATTCCATCTCGGTCCCAATGACGTCTTTCTAAAGAGCAGCGTCAGAATTGGACATCGCCTCTTGGATTGACCTTGGTTCGTTTTCTACCATATAGGTAAGAAAATCAGGGTCAAAGTCCTTCTGAGTCCTTACCCTCTTACTTCTCCTAGGTTCGACATCACAATCTTTTGATATGAACTTTCAGATTTTTCCATTGAACCACTTGGTTCGGGACTTTCCTCATTTGGAACTTGTTCCAATTGTTCAGGAATTTCGTTGTTAGATGTTGGTTCTGGAATTTCTTCACTCGAACCTATAACAGTTTCATAATCTCTGTTGCGAGTGATTAACTCTTTCTTCTCCTTTCTAGGAAAGATCTCTTCAAAGAATTCTGCATTCCTTGACTCAATAATTGTACCCTCAAGGATATCAGGTATCAGCGACTTATGCACTAAGAAGCGATACAAACTACTGTTATTTGCATATCCTATGAATATACAATCTACAGTCTTGGGTCCTATTTTGACATGCTTTAGTTTAGGTACTTCTACCTAAGCTAAGCATCCCCACACTTTCAAGTATCTGTATGATGGGGTGTGACCATTCCATAACTCATATGGAGTGACATCACTAGTTTTTGGGGGTATTCTGTTAAGAATAGTAGTGGCCGTGAGAATAGCCCCCCCCCCCCCCCAACTAGTTCTGGGGTAATCCAGATTCTAGTAATAGTGCATTCATCATCTCCTTGAGAGTGCGATTTTTGCGTTCAGCAACACCATTAGACTAAGGTGAGTGAGGAGCAGTAGTTTGATGAATGATGCCAAACTGAGAGCAATATTCTTCAAATGGTGCTCCATATTCTCCACCTCTATCACTTCGAATTACCTTAATTCGAGTATTGACTTGGTTCTCAACTTCAGTCTTATAATGTTTAAATGCTTCTAAGGTTTCATCCTTACTTCTTAGAAAGTAAACATAACAATATCTTGTGCAATCGTTGATAAAAGTAACAAAGTACTTTTTCCCTCTTCTAGTTTGCACAAACTTTAAATCACACAAGTCGCTGTGAATTAACTCTAGAGGAGTAGTGGTTCTATTCACTGAATGAAATGGTGCCTTTGTTAATTTTGCCTCCACACAAACCTCGCATCTAGTTTGAGGATCGATTTCAAAGGACGGCAAATGTTTCATTTTGATTGACTTTCGAATAGCATTGGAGTTTGTATGTCCTAATCTATGGTGCCATAAACTCAGACAAGTAGGTAGAATGCTTCATTTCATTGCTCTCGAAGGAGCGAAGCACATACATTACAAACATTTTAAAGAGCCCATCATTCATTTGCCCTTTCCTACGTACAAACTGACCATTCTTTAACATTACAAACTGATCAGACTCGAAAGTCATTTTGAAACCAGCCTTGACCAATAGTGGCCCGGACACCAGATTCTTGTGGATATCTGGCACATGCATCACTTCATTCAGAATGAGCTCCTTCCTAGAAGTCATCTTCAGAACCACCCTTCTAACTTCATAGTTCCCAATAAACAACTTCTTATCCTTCACCGGAGAGTAGGTAGAGAAGGCAACCTGGTCAGAACATATGTGACGAGTTGCACCCATATCAATCCACCATTGCCTTGGTTTTTCAACCAGACTTACCTCCAATACCACAGCAGCAAAGGAATTGACCATATCCTCCACCATAGGATCATCTTTTGTTTCAGCAACATTGACCTTTTCCTTCTTGAGAGAGTTACAATCTGCCTTCATATGCCCAAGCCTAACACAATTGAAGCACTTTCCCTTGATTTTCCTGGATGTCCCTGGATTCCCGGAATTCCCTGAACTCCCTTAAGACTTCATGTCCCCGTCACGCTTCTTGTGCTTTCTTGTTGGAGTTCTCTTTGGACTTCCCCTTGGAATCCACCAGGTGAGCCTTGGCATCCATGGGTTGCTTTCCTTTGGCCAAAGCCCTTCGACTGTCCTCCTAAATCTGAAGTTTAACGATCAAATCTTCAAGCCCCATTTTCTTGGTCTTCAACTTGAGATAACTCATGAATTCGTTCCATGATGGTGGCAGTTTCTCAATCAATGAAGCGACCAGGAATGATTCATTAGGCTGAATGCCTTCCTGTTTCAATTCGTGGTGAATAGCCTGAAACTCCAGCACTTGACTCATTACAGACTTAGAGTCAGCCATTTTGAAGTTCAAGAACTTCCTCACAACGAAATTCTTAGTACCCGGCGTCTGGCGCTATACTTTCCGGTTTGTCCAGAGTTCCCCGGCAGATGCAGCAGAAGGCGAGATAAAGAGCATTAGAAAGACATTTCAGGATGTAGTTCTTACAGAGGAAGTTACTGTGGACCCAAGCGTCGTAGGCCAGTTGCCTTTTCTGGTTATCCTCCTGAGTCGCCTAGACAGCCTCTGGAGACATGGCATTTGGATCAGTGTCTTGCATGACATGAGCAATAGGAGTTTCAGCATGGAGGTAGTTCGCCAGCCCAATTGTCGTCAGGTAGAACATCATCTTCTGCTTCCATTGTTTGAAGTTGGAGCCAGGAACTTGTCCGATTTTTTCACCATGGTTGGGTGCAGCATTGACACAAACAACAGGAGCAGCAGAGATTTCATTTCCAGTAGCAGCCATCTTCGATACAGAACAAAGTCTTAAGTTGTTGGTTGTATAGAGAGTGGGTGTAGGAAGATGGTGATCAGAACATAATGTAATAAAGTAATCTGCTGAGCATAGGGTTAGCCCTCGGTCCTTAAGACTTTGCTTGCCCCGATCTGGTGCCTACGGTTTACTTAGCAAACCGTCTCCCAAGATATATAGAACATCAGAGAGTTAGTATTCTAGCACTGAAGCGAATAGTCAGGCTTTTTAGAGAGTAAGAGAGAAGAAAGAAGGATTGGATTTCTATGTGTTAAAATCCGAATCTGGGGGTCTATTTATAATTTCAAAGAGTTACGGTCTGAATAGGTGTAGCTTTTCGTGAACAGGTCCTTGCAGAGATAGAAATTCAAACGGAAGCACATGTTTGAATTTTCTTGTTCATTCACACCCCTCAGTGAAATGACAGAACCATTTCACTTAAGCCCAATCCGAACAGATACAACTGTTGGGCTGTTGTCTCAGACTATTCTTCTTGGGCTTATCCAATGTAGTAGGTTTTGGCCCAAAAAGATTATTATCAACTCAAGACCGCGACCCGCGAACCCACGACCCGGGCCCGGGCCCTAGCTTTTCGCGAACAGGTCCTTGCAGAGATAGAAATTCAAACGGATGCACCTGTTTGAATTTTCTTGTTCATTAACACCCCTCAGCAAAATGACAGAACCATTTCACTGAAGCCCAATCCGAACAGATACAACTGTTGGGCTTTTATTTCAAACTATTCTTCTTGGGCTTATCCAACATAGTAGGTTTCTGGCCCAAAAAGATTATTATCCACTCAAGACCGCGACCCGCGAACCCACGACCCGGGCCTGGGCAAGCGCGTATGGTCAAGTGATGGAGCCATCTAGCTCCTCCCCCCTTCCAAAATTAACCATGGGTGCCCCTTGGGGCCCAAACCCTTAAGCAAGTCTTGGACTTATATCTAGTTCATTCTTTCTCAATTTTAGCCATGTGTGACTTCTTCCATTTTCAACTCTTGATTTAGGTGCAAAATCATGGACTAGCCTCATTGTAGACTAAAATTCTAACAAAAAAAACCCTTATGCTTTTGTAAACGTTGATTTTGAACTTTAATATCATTTTACAGTTTCAACAAAAAGAAAAAGAAAAAACAAGAAGTTAAACTTGGTTTATATCATCATACAATTAAGTAAAAAACAACAATCGAATATAACCTACATGATTAATTTTATTTACGCCGACAGACTGATAATATTCCTACCATGACAAATAATTACACCAAACACTCTCTAAATTAAGTAGCCTCCCAGAATTTGTATAAGACACTTTCATAACGAAATGCTAGCTTTATAGTTGGATGCAAGCAAATTAAGTCGGTGAATTGACAATTCTAATGTTCCAAATCTTGGGAATGGGATATCAATATTAAGCACCAACTTGGAATAACTAACATGACAGTGACAACAGTTTACCCTTACTTAAACTTGGTTTATATCATACAATACTATATTACAATTATGCCGAAAACTTAGAATAATACTTTAAAGTACGTCACTGGAATAATTAGTCTAACATAATTGTACTTAGTGGAGTGTCTTTAAAGTATATAAGTAGTAGTTTGTTACTACCAAGATTATTTTAACGCAATTTGGTTAAAAGTTACGGATAATCACATTGTTTTGAGTTAATCTGTTGTTTAACTTGTTTGGATTTTGGGAAAGGTACATGTCCTTTGGTAGAGAATTTCAGACATATATCCTGTGAAGTGTGAACTGATTAAGAGTTTAATTGTTAATTTTTATTTGTTAGTTAAAGTAAGGGTCTGTTTCAGTTCTTGGAAATGCAATTGGGATCTGATGAGAACAAGAAGGAACATAACCTGACATGTTTGTTTTTGTTTAATTCTAGACTAGATTAACATTAATTCGAGAACGAATCTAGTGTAACTATGTTTCATATGCAAAATCGCCATATCAAATTCAAATCGTCGTAACATGTTCGGATGATATATATAGCTACCCTAAAATAAAACAAAGACTGACTTTATAGATATTGTTTCGGAGATATTATGAAGAATTTTTGGGCTTCCAAGAAAAAACACATTTGAATCCAATGAGACCTAGCTCAATTGGTTAAGGTTGAAGGGTCATATAACTCTGAGGATTATATTCTACTGTATTATAGTTGTGATAGTTGTAATGCATGTATAATGGTTAATAGATCTAGTGATATATTAGTTGATTTGATGTAACATGATTCTAATATTGATCTTATAAAAAAAAATTGAAAATGATATCTAAATAAGTATATAATATCTCAAATGCATTACGATTTAACGAAGAATTTGAGTGAGGCACACTCAAGATAACAATGTAGAGACGAATCTATTTCGTTAATAAAAATTTCCGGGCTGTTAATCAAAATAAAAAGATTCATTTTTGTATATGAAAATTTTCCAATGTTCATCAAAAGATTAATTTGTGTTGTTAACAAAATGCATTTTGTGTATGAAAAGACACTAGTGTTTAATAACATAAATGTTTTCTTAACAATATAGATCCGTATCTAGTTCAAGTTATCTGGAAACCATCTCCAGAGGCTTATAGGCTATTTGTCATAAGACATTAATAGAGTATTTTTTAGGGCACATGCCTTTAACAGAATAATGATTCGTAAATAGTGATTTAACAGAGAGTACTTATTTGCTTACCAAAAAATCAATTGCTTAGGTTCTTTGGCATAATACTGTAGCATAGTTTTCTTAAGAGGCCTTTAATAGATTAATAGTATCTCAATTTTATGTAAGTTGAACAGTGATTTAAGAATTTTTAGTTGTATGTTAAACATGATAACTGATTAACATTGACTTAATACAGTTTTTAATTGTTTGTCAAAGTGTATGATTTAAAAATGTATTGGTTGAATCATGTTTCCTTACGTCAATAAATCTTTTAAAGAAAATGTACTGTTTGACAAGCAATTAAGAACTCAGTTAAGTCGCTCTTAACCAAATTTCTTGTTTGTCATACAACTAAAATTCTATTAAGTCACCAGCGGTTATTGACTCAAGTGGTAAGGGACTTGAGTTCACTTAAGCAATGCGGGTCCGAGCCTTGTGGATGTAAAAATATGCCCCCAAAGGGTCCGACAGTGTTCGGCTGAATTAGTCACATGTAGTGAATACCAGTGATAAATCAAAAAAATAAAATAAAATCTATTAAATCACTATACTCACATAAAATCGAGTTGGTATTCATCTCTCAAGTATATCAAACAGCATAAAGTGTTATTGTGCGGACGACTATATTTGAGGGTGATTCTCTATACTTTCTTTAATTTCAACAAAGACTGCTTTTATGTCTTTTCCCATATTCAAAGGATAATTAATTATTGTCCTGGTCCATTAATCTTTTACGTTCCAGTATTTGGGTAATTCCTGATCAAATTGACTATAAACAATTTTGTGATTGCTGAAAAGTGGAAAATATCATCTTAGACGTTCTTGATTTGTGGATCGTGTTTAGTAACTAGGTTATAAATAATAGGCTAAAAGTGTGTGTGTGTGTTCTAAAGATTATTGCTTGCTTATAGACTTATAGTGAATTGAAATGATCCAATCTTAAAAAATGAAAATAATTAACACGATAGTAGTAGTAATATTTAGATCGTGTAGGCGGCCTACTCGGTACCAGTAAAAGTTATACTATAGGACTTGTATTGAATACTATTAAGTGTAGATAGTTCTTAATTAAGCTACATCACTTGAAAATAATTTTAAGTGATGTGGTTTGTGTATTCCGAACCATATAAATGCATATAGACCTTATATACGGAAGAGTCTCACCTCATACACTTTAATTTGGCTTGGAAGTTTAAATTGCTTGTGTCACTTTACTTATCACTCATGAATCCCGTCATAAACTGTTAAAAGTTTTTTTTTTTCAAACAGCAAAATAATATTATTATTAAAAATAATAGGGGTCAAGGAGCATAAGAGATGCTCAATAGTACAAGTACATGGTCAATTGACCGACAGAAACGAACTTCCACTACCATCCATCTAAAGATCACCAAGAGTTTACATCATTCCTCACTCACAACATATCTGCCCTCCAATCCGCATAACCAAAACAAAATCAGAACCTTCCTTTTATCACCAAGAGACTCAAACCAAGTCCCTCCGTCAATTCATCAAAACCGGTAATGTCTATTTTACCGACGTCCGCACTTTTGTGCGCATTGGTTTGGAATACGCATTCATCAACCCTCACGACTCAAAGGCCCATATTGGGTAGTATCTGAACATGCCCAACGCGACGACGGTGATGACAAGCATCATAGATCCATTCCGGGCCCCTTCTTAATCACAGTCCTCCACCCTATGTTATCTTTCAAGTCAAGTGGCAAGAAATTTAAAATGTGACCAAGGGCATTAGACGTCAATTCCAAAAGGTGCCAATCCCAAGAAGACAACTCCCATATGTGTAAGTGCATTAGCCGTACCCCTAACAACCTACGTTCCAAAGAGCATAAGCGAGATATTTAAGATACGGTCCTAACAACCTACGCTCCAAAGAGCATAAACTGTTAAAAGTTAATTCAGCTCTTTTATGCTGCAAAATTATAAGTCATTTTTTAACAATTCATAAATTACCATATATATCATTTTCAAAATGTTCTTAACTTGGTTTGTAGATCCCGTTGGTACATTGCAAATGAAAGAGCAAAAGTACAAGGTCACAATTAAAAATAAGCGTATGGAACACACAAAACAAGTTGTGGTGAAGGTTGATGAGTTGTAACACTTGAACAAATAAACCAGAGTAAACATGTGTGGAGAAAGTTGATATGCTAGTATTATCATCGTCCCGTAGAACTTCATACATTTGTCATTTTTAGCCGCCCACAAAACTTTATACATTACTAAAAAAAAAATTTACCCCACATCCAACAAATAATAAACAATCTCAACTTTACACTCAAATTATAACTTTTGTCACTAAAAATACATTTTTTCTCACTTTTTCTATATTCTATAATTATTTTAAATCCTCGCATAAAACTGCGCGCTAACTATAATATATGAAGTTCTCCGGGATGAAGGGAGTACCATTTAGAAATGTATATAAAATGTTGATTCGATTTCAAAGATTTGAAGGTAGGTTTTGGAGTAGGTTCGAATCTACACTTGTATAAAAAAAGACCAAGGGGTTTGAAGGAAAGTTTTACATTAAATCCGAATCTACATTAATATAAATGAAGTGGGTGTGGCATGTAATTGGGGTGGAACAGATACGATTGTATTTTATATTTAGAAAATTGTTAAAAGGGAGTATTATAGAAGATACCGAACTATGCCAAAATAATTTCAGTCCATTAAGAGGGAGTATTACAGTCGATGATAGTAGAATAAAGTTTTGAAAGTCACACACATCAAAAAACATTTAAATAATTTTGACTGACAGACATTTCAGACAGTAGTGGATTTAAAATGTATTTTGATGACACAGAAGCGTAACGGTTCGGACCCAGAAAAAGAAAAGGTTAAAGAAACAACACACACGTGGTGACGTGCACGTGTGATCAGTGTATGTACGAAAAAAAGCGGAACGGTTTTCTTTTCTTTTATTTTCTTTACACAAAACAAAACGAAACAAAACAATTCACCTAACTAATTTCGACGTGAAAACAGCAGGGTAAGCAACATAGTAACCAAAAGCGTTCAGCAAACAAACAAAATCGTACCCAGAAAAGAAATCAAAACCACGAGATTTGTATCTACTCACAAAGACTACAAGGACGCATTCTGCGTGAGCGAATCATACTGTATCTTTTCTTCATGATTCAAGGAAAAAGATACATTGCCCCGGAGGAGACCGATTCTTTTCCTCCTAAACTATGCCCGCTTGCGTATGTTTGTTACGAGTTTTGTTAGTAGTATGTATGTATTTCTACAGAACGTATGTAATTTTGTATCCAATTTGATGTGGTTTAAATCCGTATAAGGCAAGTACGCGTAACTTGTAAATGTACATGATGTTTAGACTTATGTATCGGCTCTACCCCGATCAAACGGAATAATGGAGCTAGTAGAGTCAAGTAAAATGGTGCACTATATGTTTAGGCGTACCTAGCTAGTTTATGCCTAATATGTTGAGTTTGAATCTATAGAATTTGGATAGAGAATAAACCCCATGAAATTAAATATACTATATTCTGATATACATATAATATTCTATAATCCATCAAACATTGAATGAGAACAAGTGAGATTAAATATTACTCCATAATTTAGGAGAAAGTTACATTTTGATTATCGGCCATTTGTCTTGAGCCAATTACAAATTACTCATAAATGATAATAGTAAATAATTTAATAAAAACATATAATATAATTTTAATTACTAAATTTTCATTATATAATTTTAATAATTTATTTATTAATATCGTTTAATAGTAAATTGCACAAACACTTAATAACCGCAGTATCAAGAAATGTAACATTTTTTCTGAAATGGAGGAGGTATATCGGTAGACAAACATTCACAAGTGGTATGCAATATTTTCGTTCATTGTGAAACTAGAAAGTCGTATTGTCTCCTACTTAAACTTAAAGTGGATAATAATGTACCCAAGTAACATATATAGTCCAATTATTACTAACCGTGCTAGTTAAAATAGTCAAATCTTAATGGATAAATGGTCGAGTCGTTTGAGATAACTCTAACTACAAACCTCAATTTTACAATTTGAACATGGTCAAATAGATGTGTGAGGTATTGATGAATTTTACTCTGGGTGTGGTGAAAATGTCCCGTTCATGTAATTTTAGAAGGCATAACTAAGCTGCATTTGATTGTAGGGAGAGCACATGTAAAATTTTTTCATTTTCTAATATTATTTATTTTTCTCATTTTCTCTTTAGTAGCAAAGTAAATTAATACTGAATCGAATACATATTAGAATACACACTCGAGCATCATGAATTTTCCATCAATCTTTTACTTTCAATTTCAATTTATCTTTTATATTTCATTCCTTTTTACCCTTTTGTTTTTGTTTTTCTTCCTTGTCCTTTTACTCCATAAGTCTATAAAATTCTTATATAATCAAACTAATTTGTGTAAAAGAAATTCTGGAAAATGATTGTTTTGTGTTTTATCTTAAATCAAGTAAGCAGCCCGTAGATGATTACTCAAGATGATTGGACGGACCAGATCAATTCTGAGGAATCAAGGGATGAGATTAAATCTCATATTTAAAAGTTAGTTGGAGACGGTTATAAAGAGGGGAAAAGATCAGAAACAGAGTAGCCAGCTCGCATTCAGTTTTCTGAACAATTCTCTCTCGATTCTTCATCAATTGCTCTGAGATTTTGCATAGCGGTTGAGGAAGGTTATTTGCTCGACTGACGGTTGGAGATATCAGGTTTCGTGCTCTGCTCATTGAGAATTGGTTCGATTTCATTGTCGCTCGTTTTTCGTTGAGATTGATCTTGTTTTCTCTTTCGATTGATTGAGGAGTATAGATAATCGATTAGGCTTGATCTTTGTATAGATTGTATAAGCTTGTAATCGAATCTCAGTTGATATCAATATACGTGCTTGGTTTCCCGTGGATGTAGGCTATTTTTTGGCCGAACCACGTAAATTCCGTGTTTCATCGTTTACGTTCTTGTTGATCGATTGATATTTGTGATTGTTTGGTTGAGATTATTGTTGTGGCTCAACAATTGGCGCCGTCTGTGGGAAAGGATTTGAATCTCAACTGTTTTCGATCAAGCTATGGGATCATCCATGAGGTTTGATGTTGAAAAGTTCACGGAGAAAACCGATTTCGGTTTATGGAAAGCCAAGATGGAAGCACTGTTGATTCATCAAGGTTTAGATGTTGCACTCTTGGGAGACAAAGGATTTGCAGAAGGATTTGATGCCAAGGAGAAGACTACTATCATGGGAAGAGCTCGTAGCACAATCATATTGTCCCTTGATGACAAGATTCTCCGGGAAGTAATCAAGATCAAGACAGCTAAAGAAGTCTGGGAAAAGCTGGAAGAGATGTATAACTCTAAAACTTCTGCAAACAAGTTGCATCTGAGGAAAAGGTTGTTTAAAATTTTCGAATTAGCACAGATAAGTCTATTTCCCAGCAGCTTGATGAGTTTAACAAGATGTGCCAGGACCTGGAGAGTGTTAGCATTGAAGTTTCTGATGAGGATAAAGCCTTAGTAATCTTGGGACCCTGCCTAAATCATATGAGCACTTTATTGATGCTCTAGTTATTCATAAGAGCACCAAACTGACATATGAGGATGTGGATGTTGCTCTGAGGAACAAGGAGCTGCATAAGGGACCCTCTACTGGAAATGACAATGCAGCTGAGAGCTTAAATATCAAGGAGAGGTGGAGCAATAAGATGTAGGCTAAGAATAGGACACCTGTGCCTGCAGATGCCAGAAGATTTGAGAAACACAAATCTACAGATGGAAATAACTCAGAAAAAAGGAAGTGCTTCTATTGCAAAATGCCAGGCCATCTCAAGAAGCAGTGTTTCAAGTATAAGAGAGACAAGAAGGCAGGAAAATTGCAGGTTAATGACACAGAAAACAATATGGCTCATAATGCTCATATTGCTGAGTCTGCACAGGTTTATGGCGATGCTGAAGTTTTAGTGGTCTCTGAGGCTTGTTCAGTGAAGGAATCTAGGTCAAATACGCGTTGGATACTGGATTCTGGATGCTCATTTCACATGAGCCCTAACCTTGATTGGTTTATAAATTTCAAATCTAGAAGAGGTGGCTCAGTGTTGTTAGGTGATGATTGGGAATGCTACATTGAAGGCATTGGTGATATAAGGCTTAAGCTGCATGATGGAGTTGTAAGAGTGCTTACAGATGTTAGGTTTATACCTAAACTAAAGAGGAATTTGATTTCTCTTGGTGCATTAGATGGTACTGGGCATAAATACTCCAATGATAATGGTGTCCTGAGCATCACTAAGTCTGGCATCACTGTAATGAAAGGCTTGAAGGAGAATGGTCTCTATTACTGGTAGGTGATACAGTTTCTGGAGAATCATCGCAGGTGAGTGCTCAAGATAATACTCAGCTTTGGCACGCAAGAATGGGACATCTCAGTGAGAAGGGTCTCAGGGAATTATCAAAGCAAAACCTGCTTTGTGGAGATCAAATAACTAATCTACAGTTCTGTGAACAATGTATTATGGGGAAATCTCACAAAGTTTGATTTGACACAGCCAAGCACACCACTCAAGCACCTCTTGATTATCTGCATTCAGACTTGTGGGGGCCAACAAACACACAAACCATGAGTGGAGGAAGGTATTTCATGTCAATCATTGATGATTATTCAAGAAAAGTGTGGCTGATAATATTGAAGTCTAAAGATGAAGCCTTCAATAAATTCAGAGAATGGTCAATTGAGGTGGAGAATACCACAGGGAGAAACATCAAGCATCTCAGAACAGATAATGGTCTAGAGTTTCTCTCTAGTGAATTTAATGATTTCTGTAAAGGCAAGGAAATTGTCAGACACAAGACAAAACCAGGCACACCTCAGCAAAATGGTGTGGCTGAGAGGTTCAATAGAACTGTGCTAGAGAGAATCAGATGCATGTTGATTAGCTCATGTTTAAGCAAGTGTTTCTGGGGAGAAGTCTACTCTGACATGTTATCTCATAAATAGGAGCCCCACAGCACCTCTGAACAACTTAACACCTGAGGAATTGTGGTCAGGCAAGCCTCCTTACCTAGGTCATTTGAAGGTATTTGGGTGTTTGGCTCTAGCTCATGTGAGGCAAGGGAAGCTGGAACCAAGAGCACTTAGATGCATTTTTCTGGGATACCCCACTGGTGTAAAAGGGTACAAGTTGTGGATAATTGATCAGAGAAAGTGCATCATTAGCAGGGATGTGGTATTTAATGAAACTATCATGCCACTCAAGCCTGTGGACACCAATACAGGAATTCAGGTGGAGCATTGCAGTAATACAGGTGATTTACATGCAAATGAGAAGCATACACCTGTGAATGAGAATAGGGAACAACCTGATATGGAGAATTTATCCACTAGAGATACAGTTTCAGGGATTTCTGCAGATGAAACCAATGTGTTATCCACTTATCAACTGGCTAAAGATAGAGAGAAGAGGCTAAATAGGAAGGTGCCTGACATGTATGGTTATGGACAGGTGGGAAAATCATACAATGTGGCTTATGCTCTATCAGTAGCTGAGGATATCAACTACTCAGAACCAAGCACTTATCAAGAAGCTATTAGTTGCATTGATAGTGAAAAGTGGATTACAGCCATTCATGAGGAGTTAGCTTCCCTGGAGAAGAATGATACCTGGGATATAGTTACTATACCCAAGACCAAGAAGCTTGTGGGATGTAAGTGGATATTCAAAAGGAAGGTTGAAACTGGGACAGCTCACTCAATCAGATTTAAGGCAAGGCTTGTTGCAAGGGGCTTTACACAGAAGGAAGGTGTAGATTATACAGAAATCTTCTCACCTGTGGTAAAGCATGTGTCTATAAGGATTCTCTTAGCCATGGTAACTCAATGGGATTTACAACTACAGCAGATGGATGTCAAAACCGCATTTTTACATGGTCTGCTAGAAGAAACAATATATATGAAAATCCCTGAGGGCATTCATATTGAAGACAAGGAAAACAAGGCATGTTTGTTGAAAAGGTCTCTATATGGTTTAAAACAAAGCCCTCGTCAATGGTATAAGAGGTTTGATGAATTCATGAGCTCAATAAAGTTTACAAGGAGCAGGTATGACAGTTGCATATACTTTTCAAATATACACAGTGTGAGTTGCATCTATTTGCTGTTATATGTTGATGATATATTGATAGCTGGGAAGTCTCTTGATGAAATTAGTATATTAAAGGCTAAGTTGAGCTCTGAGTTTAAAATGAAGGATCTGGGAGAGGCTAGTAGGATTCTTGGTATATATGGACATTAGTAAACAAGAACATGATAGAAGCTTGTTTCTCTCTCAGTCTGCATATTTGACTAAGGTGCTTGCAAAGTTCAATATGAATATGTCCAAGCCTGTATCTGTGCCTGTAAATCCTGGAACTAAATTGTCAGTGAGTCAGTGCCCTGTGAAGCAAGCTGATATACAGGAGATGTTCAAGGTTCCTTATGCAAATGCAGTAGGAAGCATAATGTATTCAATGATTTGCTGCAGACCAGATCTTGCTTTTGCAATGAGTATCATTAGTAGATTTATGAGCAATCCAGGTATGATACATTGGAATACAATGAAGGGTGTTCTCAGGTATATCAAGGGAACAATTTATTATGGTCTGAGGTTCAAAGCATCAAAAGGATCAGACTCACCATTAAAGGGATTTGTTGATGCAGATTTTGCTTCTAATGTTGACACTAGAAAATCTGTCACAGGGTTTGTATTTACTTTGTTTGGTACATCCATCTCATGGAAATGTTCTCAGCAATCTATAGTTGCACTGTCAACAACTGAGGCTGAATTCATTGCAGTAACTGGGGGAATCAAGGAAGCCATATGGTTGGATGGTTTGATTAAAGAATTGGGTATTGAGCAAGGTTGTGTTTCTGTGATGTGTGATAATCAGAGTGCTATTCAATTAGCAAAACATCAGCATTTTCATGAAAGGACCAAGAATATAGATGTGAGGTTATACTTCATAAGGGACATCATAGATGGAGGAACTGTAAGAGTGGAAAAGGTGCACACATCAGAGAACGCTGCAGATTTTTTCACAAAACCTTTGTCAGCTGTCAAGTTCAAGCATTGTGCAGACCTGATAAATGTTGGTGGAATTGTCTGATTTTTTGCATAGAGATTCTGGAAGGCATGCTCTAGCCATAAGGGAGCTTAAGTGGTCGTTTGTTCTACCGAATAAAGAACAGTAAATTGGGAAAAGAGCATGTAGACTTGATTTTGAGCTAAGGTGGAGTTTGTTGTGTTTTATCTCAAATCAAGTAAGCAGCCCGTGGATGATTACTCAAGATGATTGGACAGACCAGATCAATTCTGAGGAATCAAGGGATGAGATTAAATCTCATATTTAAAAGTTAGTTGGAGACGGTTATAAAGAGGGGAAAAGATTAGAAACAGAGTAGCCAGCTCGCATTCAGTTTTCTGAACAATTCTCTCTCGATTCTTCATCAATTGCTCTGAGATTTTGCATAGCGGTTGAGGAAGGTTATTTGCTCGACTGACGGTTGAAGATATCAGGTTTCGTGCTCTGCTCATTGAGAATTGGTTCGATTTCATTGTCGCTTGTTTTTCGTTGAGATTGATCTTGTTTTCTCTTTCGATTGATTGAGGAGTATAGATAATCGATTAGGCTTGATCTTTGTATAGATTGTATAAGCTTGTAATCGAATCTCAGTTGATATCAATATACGTGCTTGGTTTCCCGTGGATGTAGGCTATTTTTTGGCCGAACCACGTAAATTCCGGTTTTATCGTTTACGTTCTTGTTGATCGATTGATATTTGTGATTGTTTGGTTGAGATTATTGTTGTGGCTCAACAGATTGACATCAGACTTGCAATTTTTTACTAAAGAGGACCAAAAGAACAAATTAGCGACCTATGGAGCGGATTTTACGCTTGTTTAAGCTTCTTTAAGGTTATATAGTCAATTGCATAAAATGATAAAATCTAAGGTGATGGTTATAGAGTAGTTAATTACTAGGTCAGAGAATAACATAGATATAGAGTAGTTAATAGGGCTGATAATAATACTCCCTCCGTCCCGTGAATCTGGATTCTTATTCTTTTTATGTACTTTCCACGAATCTAGTTTAGTTACAAAAATAGCATAAAAGTACACCAACTAACTTCCACTAACTCAACCATCTATCTTATTTTTTCCATTTTTTATCATTATATATATTATATCTCATACTTTATCCATTATTTATCGTTTCTCTCCCCAACAATAAACAATAAATAATTAGCTTTCCTAAAAACAGTGCCGAAAAAAAATGTGCCCAGATTTACGTGACGGAGGGAGTAGTTCATTAGTATTTCTTATTTTTTGCATTTAAGGTGATGGTTAATTAAGTTTTACTTTATCTCTTAGGTTCAAATATGTCTTCTAGGCAGCTTAAGCTTCTTTAAGGTGATGGTATTGGTAATTACACCTTCAGTCTATATGTTTGGTTGAAATATGTCAAACTACAACGAAGTAAGTTGTCCAGCTCGTAAAATGCGTCCGACGGGTTTTGTCTAAGAGGCAAATCTTTTCAACCCCCAAAACTTTATTTATCTCAGATACTAATCTCCACAAAAATTACTTCCCTCATCTCCAGCTGGTCCGAGGGACAGACCCCTAACACATAGCGCAACATAAAAGGACAGTAACCCTAGTCGTAGAGACATTTATAAATAGCACATTGTTTAAGATTATTAGGTATCATATAACTCATTGTTCACTAGTACATTTATTCAGAGAGTTCTGAGCCACTAGCTCGTAACTCCATGAGGTAAGTTTGCGACCAGACTGTCCGAAGCAGACAAGCTAAAAAGGGACTACCCTTTCCTTTTAGTTGTGCAAGTATGGAGAACATTTTCTGAGGAAGAAGTCTTCTATCTATCCTGATGAGCTACTTTATCTTTCGAAGTCGAATGATTTGGTAAAAATTGTTTGACTGAGATTTAACGTGTAAAAATACGTTTTTACCTTCAATAACACCTTTCCATCTTAAGCTAATGGCCTATTTGACAGACCCCTAACCTTACTAGCTGCTACTAATATTTGTTTGAATTCACTTCAATCCATAAAATAAACAAATCCAAAAGCCATACATACAGAGTCCTAACAAACTTGGACACGTTATTTCCAAATAAACCCACAAAAATCTGAATGAAGTGGACAGATTGTTGATTACTGTTAAGTTGTTAGCAATTCTGAAGCAGCATTAATTGCTCAGATATGATAGAGTTGGACCAGAAATACGAGTGAAGAATTGGTCAAAAGATTCACTGGGTTATTTTTGCAGTAACATGCTCATAGAATGCTAAAAATACCACACGAATTGGTTGGGTTTGGGTACGTAGTATGGTACAGTGATGAATAATAATGTCCTCAAATAATTCCAATTTAGTCAAACAAGAATACACATCATACTTCTCGACATGTTCTAATTCATTGCAGTAGTATTCTGTTACACTAAAGAGAAAAAGCGTTTCCCTCGAGAGTGACCATACCCTTATCATTATTTCTATTGATCTACATACATGACTTAATATTTGATCCTTCAAAGTTTCTATATCTCGTCACTTCTTGGCTGGAATAGGCATGTCTACAACAACCCACTCTATCAACCTGATCATCCAGCTCTCTAGCTAGAAAATTGGCTTCTTTTGGGCTTAGATTTCGCCTCACCAACGAGAATTTATTGGATTCGTCAACTTGAATCGTATGTGAAGTTTGTAGGGAACCAAATTAGAATTTATAACTTCTAGGAATATAATTTATTTGTTTTTTTTGGAAGAATTAAAATTTATTACTCCACAGAACATAAGAAATGTTCCGACAAAATACACCAGAAAAGTACAAGAAGAACCGGTACAATGCCTCAAACAAAACTAACAGCCAAACAAAACAGAGTCCAGCAAAACAAGGAAAACACGATCACCCACACAATAGCGATCCAAGCCCAACCGGAACCTCTATCTCAACAAAATTTCATATTAAACTCACGATACCCCCTTCGTCTAGCATGTCATAGCACCTAAGTGTCACGCCAAGAGTTCGGAGATAGAGCGTGTACCAAGATGGAGGAATACCACCCTAGAGAGGAAGAAAGAAACGGGTGATGATGTCCATCGAGGCAAACCAAAATAATCAAGAGATAGAGGGGTGGACCCAAACCAGATTGTGAGAAATAAATCATGCTTTCAAAGCCACACATAGAGAATGCACCAGCATCCACAACAAGCTAACCAAAAATACAAGAAAAAACGTGGATTGTAAACCCAGAAACAGACAGAAAAATCAGCCGCCAAGCACGACACATAGGCAACACTATCCAGCAGCTAAATTCAAAACTCCTCTTGGGCACAGCTCCCAGTCAGTCAGATTATAATAGCTAGACACACAGTTTATTCCCTTCATCCAGAACCACAGATTACGTTTGATTTTATCCACAATCTCAGCTGGCACAAACACCTTCCCTTGAAAATAAAACTCATTCCTTGCGATCCAAATAAACCAGATAGTCCCAGACCAGAAAATCTGCCAAATCTTTCGCAGTTTCAAAGGAACTGCAAGCAGAAAACAGTCCATATAATTCAAAGGAATATAATTTATTTGTAGATATGATCTATTGCTTGATGTATTGTGGCTTTTTTCAGCCTGATTAATATAATGAATTATTTATGATCATAAAATAAAGGAATTTATATGTACTAATAAGTCTGACCTACGGATTGACGGATTAAGGCGACTTAAGTGTGTTATGAGATCTATTAAAAAGAAGGTCCTACACCGGGTTCCAAATGCGGTCCTACCCCGAGTTCCAAAGGAGGTCCGACCCCGGGTTCCAAATGAGGTCCTACCCCGAGTTCCAAATGAGGTCCTACACTGGGTTCCAAAGGAGGTCCGACCCCGGGTTCCAAAGGAGGTCCGACCCCGGGTTCCAAATGAGGTCCTACCCCGAGTTCCAAATGAGGTCCTACACCGGGTTCCAAATGAGGTTCTACACCGTGTTCCCACAAATAGGAATCACAATACAAGGAACTAGATTTGGTTATCAAGGGGTCCGACCCCCGGTAACTTACCACGTGACCTAAATGCGCCACCACGCTCCGGCATCACGTGCCACAAGCTAATAGGGTCGACCAACCTCCGATTAACCTGAGTCTTGTCCCCTGAGCCTTTGCCTATAAATAGGAGTTCATTTACTCCTCATAAGGTAAGTAACTACTTCTCAATATTCCACTCTCTAAGTTTAGAGGTCTGAGCCCCAGCTTGACCAACCTTCTAAACAAGTTGAGTCCGAGCCCGGTTTGTCTTAGGCAAATCGGTCCAAAAGGGTCTAACCCCTTCTCCTCTTATTTCAGATAGATAACCAAGTACTCCAGAGATGGACCGTATTCAACGACGGACTACACTTCCAGAAGGACAGTAGCTAGTGGCGGACTATATTTCCAGAAGTACCATTTGACTAAGCACATTTCCATGATGGACCTATGATGAGTGTCAGACCTTTCCTTAGTGACGGACTATATTTCCAGTAGGACCTTGACTAAGCACATTTCCACGAAGGACCTATGATGAGTGGCGGACCTTGCCTTAGCGACGGACTATATTTCCACGAAGGACCTATGATGAGTGGCGGACCTTGCCTTAGTGACGGACTATATTTCCAGAAGGACCATTTGACTAAGCACATTTCCACGAAGGACCTATGATGAGTGGCGGACCTTTCCTTAGTGACGGACTATATTTCCAGAAGGACCTTGAATAAGCACATTTCCATGAAGGACCTATGATAAGTGGCGGACCTTGTAGTGACGGACCTACATTTACTGGAAGGGCTCAATCTCGGAGCATAGGACCTTGAAGATCTCTAGGACATCGAAGCCGTCTAGGACATCGAGTCCGTCTAGGACATCGACGATCTCTAGGACATTGGAGAACTATTCTACTACCACACGAGCTCACCACCCCTCAACACTACTTTTGCTTTGACTTATCCGGTTTTACCCCACATCATATTGGCGCCGTCTGTGGGAATCCCTTGGAACGAAAAGTCATGGCACCACCACAAAAATATACTTGGAAGACAACTGCTACTAGACTAAGGCCAGCCGCATCCGACGTCGGCCCCTCTAACCAGGTCCGGACCCAAGCCTCTACCGGGGCCGGACCAATCGGAGAAAACTGAATCGTTTTCGAACACGATGAGAGAGATGGGAACGAGCCCTCCCTCTCCACCTTGGACCATCACACGTACAAGGTAGAATGACATTCCTCCCAACGGTCCAACCTCTAATTCAAATAAATTGCCAACATTCCACAAGTTACTGCAGACGGCCTAATGTACGGGTTCAACGAGGCACAAATTCAACTCCTACAAGGTGCCCTCTTCTAAGGAGCCAACCCCAAGATGAAGTGAATCATCAAGCTCCTGTTGTATCACAGGGCATTCCCACGAGGACCGCTGCTGTATTGCCAATCCAGAACCAACTACAGAATCAAACAACCGCTGACCACGTGGTAGAATCAAGAGGACCCATTGTGGCCAAACTCCTTCCCAGGTCTCAGAAAGAGACCGTTATGAGGATGAGTATGAAGATAGGCAAGATGATCGGGAGGATCACTATGAATAGGATGAGACCTACAACAACTTTAGAGGAGAGACCCCATTACCTATTCGGCGAAGGAACGATATGCGAAGCTAGACCCCTCTCGTTCGAGGCATAGGATGAATGATTGGTGTAGTGAAAGAGAGAAGACATAGTCCTAGGCGACCCGAAAATCCTAGGATGTTGTCAAATCCTAGGAGAGAACGAAGTCCTAGGCGAAGTCGTATCCACGAGAAAGAAGATCATCAGAAAACAAAGTCGACCTTTGAAAGGACGCTCCCTACTGTCCTTACCACCTTGGAGATGTCGTACGTCCAGACCTCCGAGCTCACTCCTAAAAGGGTGATGTCAACAAAACCACCCTGGTAAAGCCGGACCCAAAGAGTCCTAGCTAACTCCTAAAAGGGTGATGTCAACAAAACCACCTTGGAAAAGCCGGACCCAGAGAGTCTGAGCTAACTCCTAAAAGGTGATGTGAATAAAACCACCTTGGAAAAGTCGGAACCAAAAAGTCCGAGCTAACTCCTAAAAGGGTGTTGACAAAGAAAAACCACCTTGGTAAGGCCGGACCCAAAGAGTCCTATCTAACTCCTAAAAGGGTGTTAAATATCAAGAAGCCACCTTGGAGAAGTCGAACTCTCAAAGTCCGCGTTCACTCTTAAAAGGGTGTGGAATATCAAGGTGGAAATATGTCCAACCTACACTACAAGAAAATAGAGAAAAAACGATGGAATGGGGCGACGGATAGAATCCGTCACCCCTTTAGCGACATTTCGCTAAATGGGGCGACGGATGCTACGGATAATAGTTATTCGTCGCTAACTTGGGCGACGGATAATAATTATCCATCGCCCAAGTTTGACTTTAAAAAAAAAAAGAAAAATGAAATTATTAACGACGGATAATTTTATCCGTCGTTAATATTTTTAATTAAAATAAAAAAAATAAAAAGTGGCGACGGATAGATTATCCGTCGCTATGGGGCGACGGATACCTATCCGTCGCCCCACCTAGCGACGGATCGGCCCTTTGGGCCGACGGATACGTGTCCGTAGGCCCAGAAGGGTTTATACGGCAAACAGCAAGCAACAGCTTCTTCATTCTTCTTCCTCATTCTCTTCTTCTCCTCTCTTCGGTTTCCGGTGAATTCTTCGTTATTCCGGCCAATCTTGGTGCCTAATCGAAGCTCGTGGGACAAGGAGTTTGGTTTTTCGATCAATTTCAGATTTCTACTGATTAATCAATGTATTTTGGCTAAGACTCTAGTTTTTAAAAATTTGGGGATTTTGTTTATTTTGATTAATTTGAGCAATTATATGTATATATGATAAGTATGTAATAGTCGGTTTAGTTAATTTGATCAATTATATGTAATTTGATATGTAATTTGTTCAATTTGATATATATATATATATATATATATATATATGTAATTTGATAGTTAGTTTAGTTAATGATATGTATATATGTTATGTATGTAGTATGATATGAATGTATGTAGTATGTTAAGTT
This sequence comes from Plantago major, assembly GCA_026545765.1. Taxonomy (NCBI): domain Eukaryota; kingdom Viridiplantae; phylum Streptophyta; class Magnoliopsida; order Lamiales; family Plantaginaceae; genus Plantago; species Plantago major. Next base: position 76,321 of record JAIFAC010000041.1, read on the forward strand.
TGGTATGTATGAATGTATGTAGTTAGTTTGATTTGTGTGTTAAGTATATATAGTTAGTTTAGTTAATTTGATATGTTTGTTAAGTATAGAAGTATGTAGTTTTGATTTGATAAATTTGTATGTTAAGTATGTAATTTGATATGAATATATGTAGTAATTCGATATGTATAGAGTAATTAGTTAATTTGATATGTATGTTAAGTATATAATATATGTACTAAGAGGTTGAAATGGTTAAAATATATGGGGAATTTTGTAACATATCGAACACTTAATTAATAATTAATTTATAAGGAACATATTAACCTCTACAATCTTCTTATCCGAATTGGAATCGATCTAATAAATTAAATACGATCTAATCAATTGGAACGTGTCAGGTTAAAAATAAAGTATACAATGAATTCCGACCGTTCATGGATGTACGATCGTACGGCGGTAAATGGCAGAGTTTCTAGGAGTTTTGTAGAAGGGGTTAAAGGTTTCATCTCGTTTTCCATGGGACGTCCGGTTTGTGCAACTGGGGGTTGATAAAGTGTTCTTGCACATTGGAAACCTGCAGAAACAAGCAATTTATGACGCTTCTGATGATTCGAGCACTTGCGACGTTATGGATTCATGCCTGAGTATCATGTATGGATTCATCACGGTGAGGAAGCACCGTCCATGGCATACCTCCAATGGAGGGAGAGGCGGGGTTTGGGGCCGCCTATCGAGTGCCTTTCTACTTGTCGGAACATGTGCATGGTGTATTGGGAGGAGGATGTAGATCTGTTGGAATGCAAGTTCTGTGGTAGGGAGCATCACAAGTGATGAGGAGGGGGGTGCATGAGAATGAGGAGTTTCATCCGTTTTGTCTCTAGGCTTGTATAACTAGTAATCATTAGTTGATATATATATGAAACCAAACATTATGGTAAAATTGAAGCTGATGTAACTTATATTATGTAATGCCGTAACAATTGACTGAAGATTATGGAGACGCTAAAACGAATTGTGAGGATTGACTCCGGGGTGTGTGTTAATGGTGCAGAAGATTACGGAGACGCTACTTTGTTTGATTTCCACGGCAAGCTAAAACGAATTGTGAGGATTGAATATTCTGGCTTGCCATTTAAACGAACCTTCTTGTTTGATGTTGAGTGGTATGATCCTAATCCAGGAGGTACGAGGAAGAACGAGCAGTATGAAATGGTTGATGTGAACCAAAAGAAGAGGTACCGAACCAAGTATGAACCATTTATTCTGGCGACTCAAGCACGACAAGTGGTGTTTCTTGAATATCCAAGCAGGAAACGCGATAAGGGGGAATGGTTAGCTGCGGTACCTATTTGTGCTCGCTCGAAAGTGGAGTACATTGAGAAAGACGACTCAATTACCAACTCGTACCAACAAGAGGATGTCGATAAACAAGCAGAAGATCCCATAGAAGCAGATGATGAGTTGTTTGATCTGCACGGGGACCAATATGTAGACTTAGAGGATGGCGATAACGGTATATTATGTGTATTATAACTAGTTAGTAGTTGATAACATTTGAGTAATTATATGTGTTATTATAATGCTTACGTATTATAACTTCATTACTAACACATTTTATTGTATTTATTACATGTTTTTGCAGATGCCGCGACAGAGGCCGTCCACCTATCGTCCCCCCCATGCAACCGGCCGCATGATAGTGGTGGGTCGGGGACAGGGTTAGACGACAGGGAGGGCTCCAATGGTCAGAGCAGCAGGTCTCGGATTCCTGAGACCCCCCCCCCCCCCGGGCAGGAGAGAGCAGCCGTGGCTCTACCAGTCAACCCGGACACATACTGGAGGACGACCATGACGATTGTCCATACCTCGTGTTCGATCCAAACCATCCCAACGTCACGTGGGACGGCTTGCCTGTGATTTTCCCTATTGGTCCTGCCAAGTAAGTATTATACATTCTTCTTAAATATGTAAAACATAACTTATAATGATAGTTGACAAGTATAAATTGTTGTACTAAAGTAATATATATTCGTTTCTTGTATCTTATACATTGACAACAGCTTATGGCCTCGGGAGGTGCACAACAAACTAGGTGACATCTTCCGAGAGGAGAGAAACCAAGGCAGGGTGGTGAGTGTTGGAGCCATATCTCGGAGCGCATGAGGGCCGAGTACTTCGATGAGCTGAGGGTAAGTTAAAATATGACATTCCTTTGTTTGTAATTATAATCGTTTTAATATGAGTGGTATGTTAGCCACTGTATGTGAGTGGTATGTTAGCCACTTTATTTGGGTGATATGTTAGTCACGATTGTGTTAGTAAAATTTAGGACAATGTGAGTGGTATATTAGCCACTATATGTGAATGGTATGTTAGCCACTTTGTTTGGGTGATATGTTAGTCACCATATCTGTTATGTTGTTGTATCTTGTTAAATTGATGTAACATGGTGAGGTTATACATGTATTGACTTTGGATGTTGTATGAAATTGGGAGTGTAGAAGGAGTACTTCATTCCCAGCAGGTTGATCCCACAGATCTGGCGTGTTTACGAGACTGTGGGATCTAAACTGTACATGGATATGATCTGTACGTGGAAGGCCATTCGGGATCGGGGTGGCCCAATCCCTCCACAGGTTGATGCAGCGGAGAGGGCCCTTTGGGATGCTTACTGGCGCCGAACTGATGTCCAGGACGTTGCCTGGATCAACAGGTAGAACCGGGCATCCCAATCTGATACGGCAGGAAGGGTCGTTCATCACCTTGGGAGGCGATCTACTGTCATTGATTTTTATCAATCGGTGCGTATATATGTGTTTTTGCAATCTAGCATTACGTGTATGTATTGTGTCTCTGCTGCTCTATTACTTGTAGATGATAAATTGTTGACTAGATCTGGTTTGATTCAGGTGGCACGGGGGGAGGTGACATCCAAGTATGCCATCTTCAAGAAGGCCAAGCAGAAGGGCGGGGTATGGACCGACTGCCGGGCCTCGTCTATCATGATATGTTTATGTTGCTTAAAGTTCATATTTGTACACTATTACAAGTTATTTTTGAAAAACAGTAACTGATCATGATATCTGCTATTTACGATTTCAGGCTGAGGTTGATGCTCAGGTAGCGAGGCAGGAGGAAGAGACGGGCGAGGAGCTGTCAACTGAACAAGTTGACAACATCTTCTTAGAGGTCAACCAACCGGACAAGAAAGGACGAATATATGGACTCGGGAGCCTCGGTTTGAGCCTGGCTAGTCCTGGGTGCTCCTCATCATCATCCCAGCAGTCCAGACGTCCGGTATACACACGTGACTGTGTCTCGGAATTGGTGCGATTCAGGTCCGGAAGCGAGTTGCGGCTAACTTCAAGAGATGCGGCGTCTTGCCAAGAACAAAGGGAGGAGATGGAGCGGCGAGCGAAACGAAGGAGGAGAACGGCGCCTTGATTCTGAATGGAGCAGTTCATGTCGATTCTGCCAAAGACCCACACCCACCCCCGCCTGATAGCTAGTTATGTATCTGTATGTTCGGATTTTTTTTCATATTTACACTTGTTTGGATAATTTCTCCAGCTCCGGATATTACTTTTTTTATTCATAATTTATTGAAACATTTTCCATATTATTGATTTATTATCGAACATTATATTGATTAAATAGGTGAACTACGAAAAATAGAGATTAATATGAAATAAATAGTGACAGATTAATAGTGACGGAATTAGAGACGAATTAAATAGTGACGGATTCACAGTGACGGAATTAGTGACGGAATTTCAGATTCCGTCACTAATTCCAATAATATATTGGACGACGGATAGAATCTATCCGTCGCTAAATATAACGACGGATAGAATCTATCCGTCGCTAAATATAACGACGGATAGATTCTATCCGTCGTTACATTTAGCGACGGATAGATTCTATCCGTCGTTATATGTATAGATTCTATCCGTCGTTATATTTCGATTTTAAAAAAAAAAATAAAAAAAGTTAAATATATAATCCGTCGCGAATTGGACGACGGATTATCTATCCGTCGTCCCAGCTTCATGGGGGCGATGGATTTTCTATCCGTCGCCCGATCCATCGCCATAGCTGGGGCAACGGATCGCTGGCCTTACGCGACGGATCTATCCGTCGCCCCAGCCAAGTTTTGTTTGTAGTGCTAGCTCATCAAGCTGAAGGTCCTAACGTAAATTAAGACCAAGTCAGAAGAAGTCCATCGTGGAGAACTACATCTGGTCTAACCCTGGCTAAGGGGGTCCGACCTTGAATAATCAGAGTTTTCAAAATAAAGACAAATCAGAACCTACTCACCATCCGAACCTTGGGGTCCGACCACATGTGATTCGACCCCACAAGGTCCGACCTTAACTTCCACAATAAAGATCAAGAGAAACCTTCTCAACAAGATCAGGTGTGACCTTATGGGATCCTACCATGTGAGTTCCGACCATAATTACAAAGAGAAACCTCGAAGAAACTTCAAACATAGATTTCCACAACTATCTTTTACAAAGATACTTGAAAACTGGGGGAACTTAAATGATATGTAATGATAAGTCCTACCTCCCGCGTCATGATAAATATTGTCCTTCAAGGAGTCCTACCTCCCGTGAGCCAATCAGGGAGTCCTACCTCCCATGTAATGATCAAGATTGACCTTAAAGGAGTCCTACCTCCCGTGAGCCAATCAGGGAGTCCTACCTCCCATGTCATGATCAAGACCGACCATCAGGAAGTCCGGCCTCCTACAACCTCAAAGAAACCTCAAATTTATAGTTTCTCAACTATCTTCTACAAAGATACTTGGAAACCGGGGGGGACTTATGATATGTACTAATAAGTCCGACCTAAGGATTGACGGATTAAGGCGAATTAAGTGTGTTATGAGATCTATTACAAAGAAGGTCCTACACCGGGTTCCAAATGAGGTCCTACCCCGAGTTCCAAAGGAGGTCCGACTCCGGGTTCCAAATGAGGTCCTACCCCGAGTTCCAAATGAGGTTCTACACCGGGTTCCAAAGGAGGTCCGACCACGAGTTCCAAAGGAGGTCCGACCCGACTTCCAAATGAGGTCCTACCCCGAGTTCCAAAGGAGGTCCGACCCCGGGTTCCAAATGAGGTCCTACCCCGGGTTCCAAAGGAGGTCCGACCCAGGGTTCCAAAGGACGTCCGACCCTGGGTTCCAAATGAGGTCCTACCCCGAGTTCCAAATGAGGTCCTACACCGGGTTCCAAAGGAAGTCCGACCCCGGGTTCCAAATGAGGTCCTACCCTGAGTTCGAAAGAAGGTTCTACACCGGGTTACCACAAATAGGAATCAGAGTACAAGGAACTAGATTTGGTTATCAAGGGGTCCGACCCCCGGTAACCTACCACGTGACCTAAACGCGCCACCACGCTCCGGCATCACGTGTTACAAGCTAATAGGGTCGACCAACCTCCGATTAACCGGAGTCTTCTCCCATGAGCCTTTGCCTATAAATAGGAGGTCATTTACTGCTCATAAGGTAAGTAACTACTTCTCAATATCCCACTCTCTAAGTTTAGAGGTCCGAGCCCCAGCTTGACCAACCTTCTAAACAAGTTGAGTCCGAGCCCGGTTTGCCTTAGGCAAATCGTCCCAAAAGGGTCTAACCCCATCTCCTCTTATTTCAGATAGATAACCAAGTACTCCAGAGACGGACCGTATTCAACGACAGACTACACTTTCAGAAGGACAGTAGTTAGTGACGGACTATATTTCCAGAAGGACCTTGACTAAGCACATTTCCACGAAGGACCTATGATGAGTGGTGGACCTTGCCTTAGTGACAGACTATATTTCCAGAAGGACCATTTGACTAAGCACATTTCCACGAAGGACCTATTATGAGTGGCAGACCTTTCCTTAGTGATGGACTATATTTCCAGAAGGACCTTGACTAAGCACATTTCCATGAAGGAACTATGATGAGTGGCGGACCTTGTAGTGATGGACCTACATTTACTGGAAGGGCTCAATCTCAGAGCATAGGACCTGGAAGATCTCTAGGACATCGAAGCCGTCTAGGACATCGAGGCCGTCTAGGACATCGACGATCTCTAGGACATTGGCGAACTATTCTACTACCACTCGAGCTTACCTCACCACTCATAAAGTTCAACACCCCTCAACACTACTTTTGCTTTGACTTATCCGGTTTTACCCCACATCAGGAATTAAAAGAGTTTTTAGGCAATCTTTCAAAAGAAAGAACAGTAATCCAAAATTCCAAATGCTCTAAGTGTGTGTTTGGTTCATGAGGTAATTGGGGGTATTACATGTACCCATGCCCAACTTCTTTATTTGGTACCCACTCTAATGATTATCAAATTGTGTGTAATCTTTATACTCCCAACAATAATTCATTGCGGCTTATTTTCTAGTTCATCTTTTATATCCAAAATTATTTTTACATTAGATAGGGTAAAATAAATAAAGTACAGTATATATATATATATATATAATCTCTTTTGGTGTGATTCAACAATCAATCGATAACAAATCAAACAATCGATCAATCTTTCAACCAAGAATCAATCAAACGCGTAAGAACAATAAAAACACAATGATTTAAGTGGTTCGGCAATTGCCTACATCCACGGGAGTAACCGGGGATTCTTTTATTGATCAACACAACAACAATGATACTACAAAGCTTCAACAATGTTGATTTACAGAGAAGAACAAAAAGCTGGAGAAAAAAAGAAGTTGTGAGGAAGAAGATGACAGTTAAGTCTGTTACTCGAGAAAAACGTAATGATCAAAGCAGTAGTCGTAAAAGCCTTTATACTCCTTAAACCCGCCTTCAAACGTCATGCCACGCCACGCCACAACAGCCAATCAGGAAGCGACACCCCACCACACTTAAGTAGAAACGCGACTTCTCCCATAGATTACGATTTTTTCTCCCAAGAACAAATAACACAGAACATAAACAAAATTGCTATGTTTCTTCCTTCTCCTTCACTTATACATCACCAGAATTCAATCTACTTCCACAAATCTCCACCTTATATTGAATTCCTCTCTGATATTCCAAGAAACACTCCTAAGGTTGGAGCAGATCTTTCTGTACTTTCATCAATAATGAGCACAATTGGAACTTAGCAACTGGCAATGCTATTGTTAAGCTATCTGCCATGTTCTCAGAAGTGTGAATCTTCTCAATTCTGATGCTTCATTCTGCTATTACATCTAGCTCTGATATAATACAGTCACTACAAGAAATTACTGGAAAAACGATGGAAAGGGGCGACGGATTTTATCCGTCGCCCCTGTAGCGACGAATCGCTAAGGGTAGCGACGGATAAAATTATCCGTCGCTAATTTTGTTGACCATAATAAAAAGAAAAAAAATAAAAAAAATTTAGCGACGGATAGATCTAGATCTATCCGTCGCTATATAACCGGAAAATAAAAAAATAAAAAAGTTAGCGACGGATAGATCTAGATCTATCCGTCGCTAAAAGCCTAAAAAATATAATATATCTCCACCACCACCTCTCCTCCATTTCTCCTCTCCTCCGCCTCCACCACCACCACCTTTCTCCTCCCACCACCACCGCACCACCGCACTGCCACCACCACCATCTCCTCCACCACCACCTTTCTCCTCCCACCACCACCGCACCACCACACTGCCACCACCACCATCTCCTCCACCTCCTCCTTTCCTCCTCCCACCACCACCGCACCACACCCACCGCACCACCATCCTCCTCCCACCGCACCACCACTACCACCACCACCTTTCTCCTCCCACCACACTGCCACCACCACCGCACTACCACCTCACCACCACTGCCACCACCACCATCCGCCTCTCACCACCACCACCCGTCTCTCCACGCCACCACTGCCTCCGGATCTCATCGCCACCACCGCCACCGGATCTCCATCGTCCACCTCCGGATCTTCGATTTATCTTTTTATATATTTTCGGTATTTTAGGTATTTTAGATTGTACATTTTAGGTATTTATCTTTTATCTTTTTGTACATTTTCGGTATTTTAGTTTGTATTGTATTATTGTATAATGAATTTGTATTATTGTCATTGTATACAATTTTTGATTTATTGTATAATCGTATTGAATATTGTAGTTTCGATTTGAATATCAACCGAATTATTGTCCGATTTGAATATTGTAGTTTCGATAATTCAATATCTCGTATACGAATACAAATTGGATACGAATTAATCCGTATACGAATATAAAAATTCGAATACGAATTTTATTTTTTTTGAAAAAAATAGCAATGTAACGACGGATAGATCTATCCGTCGCCACGTGGAGCGACGGATAGAATCTATCCGTCGTTATATTGGCGACGGATAGATTCTATCCGTCGCCAATAATCAATTTAAAAAAAAAATAAAAAAAAGTCAAAAATGATAATCCGTCGTCCAATCTGTCGCGAATTGGACGACGGATTATCTATCCGTCGCCACAGCTCTAGTGGGGCGACGGAATTGTTATCCATCGCCAGAGCTGGGGCGACGGATCGCTGGTACTGTAGCGACGGATAGATCCGTCGCTACAGACCAATTTTTTTGTAGTGAGTCTTACATCTATGTGTTTTGTCCTCTCATGATACACTTGATGTTTAGCCAACTATATAGCACTCTGATTGTCACAATATATTGTAACAGATCTCTGATATACACCAAGCTCCTCAAGCAAACCTTTAAGCCGTAATGCTTCTTTTATTGCCTTAGTAAGAGCAATAAACTGAGCTTCTGTAGTTGAGAGTGCCACCACATGTTGTTGAGAACTTTTCCAGCTTATAGCAGTCCCACAGAGAGTAAACACATATCTGTTGGCTTTTGTAACTGAGGGGTACTGTATCGGATATATGTATGAAACTGGAGTTAAACAGAACAACTGAACAAAATAAGTACTGCTGCGGTGAGAGTTGGCTCTCGGTCCTTAAGTCAAATTTGCCCCGCTAAGATGCCTACGGTTGCAAATAGCAAAATGTCTCCAAGGATTACACAGCAGGTGAGTTTGCAAGCTGGCACTTGAAATCGCAAATTCGAGTGGACTACGGCAATATGGAAAGACAGGCTTTAGAGAAGAAGAGAAGAAAGAAGGAGAGGAATTTCGAATGTGTGTTGAATTCGATCCTGGGGGGGGGGGGGGACCTATTTATAGTTTTCAAGAGTTGAGTCTGAGAGATATAACTATTCACGAACAGGTCCCTGAAGAGTTGCTTCTCTGCTAACAGATACACTGATTCCGAACAGTCACAACGCAAGCGAATGGACTGCACCATTTCGCCAAAGCCCATTTCGAACAGACACATCTGTTGGGCTTTTCATTTAAGACTATTCTTTTGGGCCTAACCAAACGTAGTAGATTTCTGGCCCAAAAAGATAATATTCAACTCAAGACCGCGACCCGCGAACCCACAGACCCCGGACCCGCAACCCTCGAGCCACGTCCCCGAGGCCCGGGCTCGGCTCGTGGCGGAACTAGGCGGGCGTGCTTGGGTCAAGCCAAGGAGCCATCTAGCTCCTCCCCCTTCCAAAACCATGGGTGCCCCTTGGGGCCCAACCCTTTAACCATGTCTTGGATTTTTTTATCTAGTTCCTTCTTTCCCAATTTTAGCCATGTGGGACTTCTCCCATTCCAACTCTTGGCATTCCAATATTAATGATTCAACCAACACACTTTGAGCTTCAATTACTCTTTCATCTTTCAATGAATTTTAGTAATTCTTTCTCAAGTGTCTTCTACTACTATAGTAGATTATACACGTTCAAAGAAACTTAATTTTCAATGTGTGGGGCCGCTTTGGTTGAGTAGCAAAGTCATGGACAAGCCTCTTTGATGACTAAAATTCCAAGAATCCCCCATATGAAAGAGAATTGACGCTCACAGCACATCGGAGTGCTCCAGCCTCGACTTTCCAGCGGAAAACTTATTGCATCGGGAACGATAGCTTTCGCCTTGAATCTTTCCCTAGTAGACTACCATAGAATTTACTTGCCAACCGGTGAACGCGATGTTTTGAACTAGTCGGCATTTTGTGTAAACCAAGACAATGATAACTACACAATAATTTTCCTTATTGTTTTGTTCTAAGTTTGTCTGTCCATTAAAGGCCTTGGACACCCTTGGATTCTTAAGTGTTTCAGTAGAAGCGGCCAAACTTTATACACTTAAATAGGTGATCTCCTTCTAAGAGCATCCTGCCACTGATGCTCCGCTCGAAAGCTCTAGACAATCATTAAGAGTTCGGTGACTCATCCTCTGCCCGATACGGCAGCAACACTTAATGTTTATTGCGGGAACAGCCTCATGGAGTAAAACTCCTAAGTTCTTTTACCTCAAAGTACAAAACTTCACGAGGCACTTAACTGGTCCTTTACAACTTCGTTTTCCACATTGAACCATATTCTTGGGATCTCCAGTCAGTATGGTTGGGTTACCGCTGTAAATTTCCTTTAATCTGTGGGTCTTAGGCCCATTCCCCTAGACAGGAACATTACTTGATCTTACGGTATTGATTTTGTTAGCGGATCCGCAATGTTATCCTTTGATTTCACATAATCAATAGTGATAACCCCTGTAGAGATCAATTGCCTTATGGTCTTATGTCTACGACGTATGTGTCTGGACTTGCCATTGTACATACTATTCTGTGCCCTTCCTAGAGCCGACTGGTTGTCACAGTGAATCGTCACTGCAGACACAGGCTTATCCCAGTAAGGGATATCCTCAAAAACTCCCGAAGCCATTCTGCTTCTTCACTAGCTTTATCCAAAGCTATAAATTCCGATTCCATCGTGTATCGGGCGATGCAGGTTTGTTTAGAGGATCTCCATGCAACAGCCCCACCACCGATGGTAAATAAGTACCCACTTGTGGACTTGGTGTTTGCACTATCAGATATCCAGTTTACATCACTATATCCTTCCAATACTGTTGGATATCTTCCACAATGTAATCCATAATTTATTGTGTATTTTAGATACTGCAATAAATGATATAGTGCATACCAATGGTCACTTCCTGGATTACGCGTGAACCTAGCCAATTTATTGACTGCATGTGCAATATCAGGATGAGTACAGTTCATTAGGTACATTAGACTACCTATTACTCGATCACATTGCACTTGGTCCATAGGATCTCTTTCATGTTTGTCCAAATAGAGATTCCTGTTCATGGGTACCTTTTCAAATGGCAAGTCAAATGCGCCATATCTCTTTAGAACGTCTTCAACGTAATGAGATTGCGACAAGACCAGACCATCGGAAAACTTAGAAATATTAATTCCTAAGATCACATCCACCACACCCCCATGTCTTTCATGTCGAATTGTTATTTCAACATCTTCTTGGTTTCCAAGATCAATTCCAGGCTACTTCATGTAATGATCATGTCATCTACATATAAGCAGATCATTACAAACGAATCAGAGTTCCCTTTTACGTAGATACATTTATCACACTCATTGATGGAAAAGCCCTTTGACACTAACGTGTTGTCAAACTTTTCGTGCCACTGCTTAGGAGCTTGCTTAAGTCCGTACAGTGACTTGACAAGACGACAGACTTTTTTCTCTTGTCCAGGAACTACAAACCCTTCAGGTTGTTCCATGTAAATTTCTTCATCCAACTCTCCATTCAGGAAAGCTGTTTTAACATCCATTTGATGTATCTCAAGGCCACGCAGAGCAGCGATAGCTATGAATATTCGAATGGAAGTTAGCCGTGACACTGGTGAGTAAGTGTCGAAGTAATTAAGACCCTCCTTTTGTCTGTAGCCCTTTACTACAAGATGAGCTTTATACTTGTCAATGGTTCCATTAGCTTTATACTTGCGCTTAAGTATCCATTTACAACCCAAAGGTTTACTTCCCGGAGGAAGATCAACCACTTCCCACGTGTGGTTATGCATGATGGAATCCATTTCAGCTTCTATAGATTCTTTCCAAAGTGGTGCCTCTGGAGTCGACAATGCCTCCTGGATTGTCCTTGGTTCATTTTCCACCAAATAGGTAATAAAGTCTGGGCCAAAGTTTTTCTCAATCCTTGACCTCTTACTTCTTCTTGGTTCAACATCAGGAATCTCAACATTCTCTTGATGTGAACTCTCAGGTTTTTTTCTTTGAACTACTCGGTTCAGGAATCTTCACAACTGAACCATTTTCTATTGGTCCAAGAATTTCCTTATTAGCAATTGGTTCAGGACTTTCTCCACTCGATCCAATTGCATTTTCATAATCTCTGTTACAAGTGATTATTTTCATCTTTTCCTTCCTAGGAAAATCTTCTTCAAAGAAGTGTGCATTTCTTGACTCAATAACAGTACCCTCATGGATATCAGGTATTGGTGATTTATGCACTAAGAAGCGATAGGCATTGCTGTTACTAGCATACCCAATGAATATGCAGTCAACAGTCTTGGGACCTATCTTAACTTGGTTTGGTTTAGGTATTTCTACCTTAGCCAAGCACCCCCACACTTTCAAGTATTTGTAAGTGGGCTTCTGACCTTTCCATAGTTCATATGGAGTGCTGTCACTATTTTTCCGGGGTATTCTGTTAAGAATTTTAGTGGCCGTGAGAATAGCCTCCCCCCACAAATTCTGAGGTAGCCCAGAATTTAACATCATGGCATTCATCATTTCCTTAACAGTGCGATTCTTGCGTTCAGCAATGCCATTTGACTGAGGAGGTAAGGAGCAGTCGTTTGATGAATAATGCCTAACTCACGACAATATTCTTCGAAAGGAGCTCCATATTCACCACATCTGTCACTTCGAATTGCTTAAATTCGAGTACTTAGTTGATTTTCAACTTCTGTTTTGTAATGTTTAAATATTGCTAAGACTTCATCCTTACTTCTTAGCTAGTAAACATAACAATATCTCATGCTATCATCAATAAAAGTAATGAAGTACTTTTTCCCTCCTCTAGTTTGCACGAACTTTAAATCACATAAGTCGCTGTGAATTAATTCTTGAGGAGTTGTGGTTCTATTCACTGAATGGAATGGTGTCTTAGTGAGCTTTGCGTCCACACAAACCTCGCACTTAGTTTGAGGATTGCAGTCGAAGGACAGCAATAGTTTCAATTTTACTAATTTCTGAATAGCGTTGTAGTTTGCATGTCCTAGCCTATAATGCCATAAATTAGAGAACTCGGACAAGTAGGTAGAATGCTTCATTTCATTTCTCTCAAAGGAGCGAAGTACAGTCATTACAGACATCTTAAAGAGCCCATCACACATGTAGCCCTTTCCTACAAACACACTATTCTTAGTAATTACAAACTGTTCGGCCTCGAACATCATCTTGAAACCATCTTTGACCAGCAGCGGTCCGGACACCAAGTTCTTGTGAATGTCTGGTACATGCATCACTTCATTCAAAATAAGCTGCTTCCCCGAGGTCAACTTTAGAACCACCTTTCCAACTCCTTTTACCTCCGAAGTAGCATCATTCCCCGTGAACAATTTCTTGCCACTGACTGGACTGTAGGTAGAGATGGCACCTTTGTCTGAGCATATGTGATGGGTTGCACCAGTATCAAACCACCACTGCCTTGGATTTGCAACCAGATTGACTTCCAAGACAACAACAACATAGGAGGGTACCATGTCATCCTTAGCAGGTTCAGCCTTGTCTTCCATGGCATTTGCTTGTGATTGCTTCTTCTGCGAGCGGCAATCTGCTTTCATATGCCCAGGTTTACCACAGTTGAAGCACTTCCTTTGATTTTCCCAGGCTTTCCTAGCTGCCCTTGAGACTTAGCGTCCCCCTCACGTGACTTGTGTTTCTTCTTTGAATTCCCTTTGGCATCCACCAGGTATGATTTGGCTTCCATGGGCTGCTTTCCCTCACCCAGATCCTTCCGATTATCTTCCTGAATCTGTAGCTTTATAACCAGATCCTCAGTCCCATTTCTTTGGTCTTCAGTTTAAGATAACTCATAAAATCATTCGATGAAGGAGGCAGTTTCTCAATCAATGAAGCCACCAAAAATGACTCGTTTGGCTTCATGCCTTCTTGTTGCAACTCGTGGAGATTCATCTGAAACTCTAGAACTTGACTCATAACAGACTTAGAGTCATTCATTTTGAAGTTCAGATATTTCCCCACGATGAACTTCTTAGTACCAGCGTCCTGAGCTCTGTACTTTCTGTCCAGTTTCTCCCACAAGTCTCTTATGGTCTCGATGAGCAATAATAGTAATAAAGTGCATCGGAAAGACAGTTCAGAATGTAATTCTTACATAGGAAGTCGCAGTGCACCCATGCATCGTAATCCAGTTGCCTATTCTTGTTGTCATCCAGTATGGCCTGTGTTGCTTCAGTAGCCATGGCATTTTGATCGATCTCTTGCATGACCGGAGTTTCTGGAGTAGAGCAGTGCAGAAAACTGGCCAGCCCAATAGTAGTGAGATAAAACAACATTTTCTGCTTCCATTGCTTGAAGTTTGTTCCCGTAAACTTTTCCGGTTTTTCCCCATGAATAGCAGGAGCAGCTTCCATTCCAGTTGCATACATTTTCGATACTTGCAGATTTGTCTTAAGTTGTTGGCTTTTGTAACTGAGGGGTAGTGTATCGGATGTATGTATGAAACTTGAGTTAAGCAGAATAACAGAACAAAATAAGTACTGCTGCGGTGAGAGTTGGCTCTCGGTCCTTAAGACAAATTTGCCCCGCTAAGATGCCTACTGTTGCAAATAGCAAAATGTCTCCCAAGATTACACAGCATGTGAATTTCGCTAAGATGCCTACGGTTGCAAATAGTAAAATGTCTCCCAAGATTACACAACAGGTGAATTAGCGAGCTGGCACTTGAAATCGCGAATTCGAGTGGATTACTGGAATAATGAAAGACAAGCTTTAGAGAAGAAGAGAAGAAAGAAGGAGAGGAATTTCGAATGTGTGTTGAATTCGATCCTGGGGGGGGACCTATTTATAGTTTTCAAGAGTCGAGTCTGAGAGACATAACTATTCGCGAACAGTACCCTGAAGAGTTGCTTCTCTTCTAACAGATACACTAGTTCCGAACAGTCACAACGCAAGCGAATGGACTGCTCCATTTCACCAAAGCCCATTTCGAACAGACACATCTGTTGGGCTTTTCGTTTCAGACTATTCTTTTGGGCCTAACCAAACGTAGTAGGTTTCTGGCTCAAAAAGATAATATTCAACTCAAGACCGCCACCCGTGAACCTACGACCCTCGACCCACGTCCCGTGCCCGGCTCCTGGCAGAGCCAGGCGGGCATGCTTGGATCAAGCCATGGAGCCATCTAGTTCCTCCCCCTTTCCAAAACCATGGGTATCCCTTGGGGCCCAACCCTTTAACCAAGTCTTGGATTTTTATCTAGTTCATTCTTTCCCAATTTTAGCCATGTGGGACTTCTCCCATTCCAACTCTTGGTATTCCAATATTAATGCTTCAACCAACACACTTTGAGCTTCAATTACTCTTTCACCTTTCAATGAATTTTAGTAATTCTTTCTCAAGTGTCTTCTACTACTATAGTAGATTATACACGTTCAAAGAAACTTAATTTTCAACATGTGGGGCCCCTTTTGGTTAAGTAGCAAAGTGATGGACAAGCCTTTTTTTGTGACTAAAATTCCAACAATACCCAGTGTTAGACTTCCTTGTATCAACATTAGATGCATAGTCTGCATCTACATATCCCACTAGAGGTTGATCAATTGCTTCAATCACTTTGAAACACAATCCATGATATATTGTTCCTTTAATAAACCTCAATACACCTTTCACAACTTCCCAATGAGTGTATCCAGGATTACTTATAAATCTGCTAATGACACTCATAGAGTATGCAAAATCAGGTCTGCAACGTATCGTGGTATACATAATACTACCAACTGCACTTGCATAAGGAATGAGTTCCATTTTATGCTTCTCTATCTCAATAGCAGGACATTGAGCATTAGAAACTTTTATACTTGAACTCATTGGAACAGATGCAGGCTTTGACTCATGCATCTCGTATTTAGTCAAGACTTTCTTCAGATAGCTCACCTGAGTAAGTGTAGTTTCTTGTTGCTCTGTACTTCTGTGTATATCCATGCCAAGAATCCTCTTTGCATATCCTAGATCTTTCATTTCAAACTCCTTATTGAGACTTGTCTTTACTTCTTCAATCATCTGCTTGCTTTTCCCTGCAATCAATATCATCCACATAGAGTAGTAAATACAGTAAAACTGTATCTTTATCTCCAGTCTGATAAATGTAACTATCATAGCTGCTTATTTTAAATCCCACAGATATCACAAAGTCATCAAATCTCTCATACCACTGTCTTGGGGATTGCTTCAGTCCATATAAGGATTTCTTGAGTAAACAAGCTTTAGTCTAAGCATTGTTTAATTTTACTCCATCAGGAGCTTTCATGTAAATTTGTTCTTCAAGATTCCCATGCAGAAAAGCAGTCTTCACATCCATTTGTTGTAGATAGAATCCATTCTGAGTAACAATTGATAGAAAGATCCTGATTGAAGTATGTTTAACCACAGGGGAAAAGATTTATGTGTAATCTATTCCTGCTCTCTGTGTAAAACCTTTAGCAACCTATCTTGCTTTGAATCTCACTTTTCCACCAATTGTAGATTCATCCTTCTTCTTGAATATCCACTTACACACCACCAGCTTAGTATTTTTAGGCACAGTAACAATATTCCAGGTCTCATTCTTATAAAGTGAGTCAAGTTCTTCCTGAATAGCTTTCATCCACAGATCTTTCTCATGACGGGTAACAGCTTCAAGGTAGTTGTTTGGTTCTGCATAACAGACATCTTCTGCAACACAGAGAGCATAAGAAACCATATAAGATTTCCCTACTCTCCCAAAACCATACATATAGGTGCTTGCCTGGTAGATCTCTTTGTTCTGTCAATAACAAGTTGATATGAAGATCTCTCATTAGTTCGATCATCAGTCTCAAATATATCACCAGTCTCATGTACTATTGTATCAATAACTTGTGTATTATGTACATGCTCCACCTCAATGTTGATATTATCTTGATCTTCATTAGAAGCTGAGTTCTTGGTATGCTTTGAGACTTGAGAGGCATTAATCTCTCATTAGAAATAACATCTCTATTAAGGATGCATTTCTTCTGATCAATACTCCATAGCTTGTACCCTTTAACACCTGTTCAGTATCCCAAGAATACACACCTCAAAGCTCTAGCATCCAACTTGTCTTGTTTAGTGTGTACAAGACCCAGGCAACCAAACACCTTCAAATGATCATATATGGGAACATGACCAGACCAAACTTCTTCAGGTGTTTTAAACTTTATTGCAGAAGTAGGGCTTCTATTGATCAGACAACAAGCTATATTTGCAGCTTCTCCCCAAAATGTTTTTGACAGGCCAGAACTAATGAGCATACACCTTATCCTCTCTAGGATAGTCCTATTGAATCTCTCTGCAACACCATTTTACTGAGGTGTGCCAGTGATGGTTCTATGTCTGATTATGCCCTTCTGTTTGCAGTAATCATTGAATTCACCTCACAGATACTCCAATCCATTGCCAGTCCTTAGATATCTCAGCTTTCTTCCAGTTTGATTCTCAATTTCAATTAACCAATCTCTAAACTTAGGGAATGCTTCATCCTTGGATTTTAAGACCATGAGCCAGACCTTTCTTGAGTAATCATCAATGACAAACATGTAGTACTTACCACCACTCAAAGTCTCAGTCCTTGCAGGTCCCCATAAATCAGAATGCACCTAATCAAGTGGTCCCTTAGTGGTGTGTTTACCAATTTCATAACTTGATTTGTGAGCTTTACCTAAAGCACAATTCTCACAGAAACTCAGCTTAGTGATTTGATCACCTCCTTGTAGATCTTTCTTAGACAGCTCCTTTAGTCCCTTTCCACTGATATGCGCTAATCTCTCATGCCACAGTTGTGTTTTATCATCACTTGATACACTAGAGACTATACCAGAAACTACTCCACCTTGCATGATATACAGACCATTGATCAAGTCTGCTTTTATAACTGGTGTATTACCTTTCATAACTTGCATAACACCATTCTTAGAACCATACTTGTATCCCATTTTATCAAGTGTTCCTAGTGATATCAAGTTTCTTTTCAATGCAGGTACATATCTAACATTTGTGAGAATTCTGACAACACCATCATGCATTTTTAATCTTATATTACCAGATCCTTTGACATCACATGCATAATCATCACCAAGAAGCACATTTCCTCTATTCTCATATTTGAAATTCTCAAACCACTCTCTTATAGGACACATATGAAAAGAGCAACCTGAATCTAATATCCAATGCAAGCCACATTTAGATTCAGTGATAGAGAGTACCTCAGCATCATCATAAGTTTCAGGTGATTCTGTCAGATCTGCAGCATTGGCTGTTCCTTACTCTGGTGCCTTTCCCATTTTTTTCTCTCTCTTTAACAGGAAACAATTTTTCTTCAAATGACCAGGTTTCTTGCAGTGAAAACACTTTCTCTTCTCAGTGTTATCACTACCTCCATTGTTGGATTCCTTCTGATACTTGAATTTACCATTCATCTTGCTTCTACCAGCTTGAGCTTTGTTCCAGGCATGTTTAACCAACAAACTCTCAGTAACTTGATCAGACTGATTTCCAGTGTTCTTCTGATCAAGCTTGTTCCTCAATGCTTTATCAACATCAGAAGCTTTCAGATCATCTGGTTTAGTCATCACTATTGCATCAATGAAGTGCTCATAGCTTCTAGGTAGAGAGCTCAACAGAATCACTGCCTTATCATCATTAGCCACCTTCACATCTAAGGATTCAAGCTCCATAGACAACTTATTGAACTCATCAAGTTGATCAATGATTGATCTATCAGATCGCATCTTATATGAGAAGAATCTTTGCTTCAGATGCATCTTGCTTGCAGTGGTCTTCACATGATAGGGAGACTCAAGTTTATCCCATACTCCTTTAGCAGTTTTCTCTTTGATTACTTCTCTCAAGGCTTTATCTCCCAGCGAAAGAATCACAGTGCTCTGAACTTTACCAATGATGCGTTTCTTCTCAGCATCATCTATATCCTTGGGAAAACCTTCATCTCCTAGCAATGCGTGATGCAATCCTTGTTGTACAAGTAATGCCTCCATTTTTACTTTCCATAAAGTAAAATCAACTTTCTCTGTAAGCTTCTCAATATCAAACTTCGCCATTGAAGCCGTTGATTACAGTTATCGATTCGATCTTCTCACAGACGGCGCCAATTGTTGTGATTCAACAATCAATTGATAACAAATCAAACAGTCGATCAATTTTTCAACCAAGAATCAATCAAACGCGTAAGAACAATAAAAACACAATGATTTACGTGGTTCGGCAATTGCCTACATCCACGGGAGTAACCAGAGATTCTTTTATTGATCAACACATCAACAATGATACAACAAAGCTTCAGCAATGTCGATTTACAGAGAAAAACATAAAACTGGTGAAAAAAAGAAGTTGTGAGGAAGAAGATGACAGTTAAGTATGTTACTCGAGAAAAACGTAATGATCAAAGCAATAGTGACAAAAGCCTTTATACTCCTTAAACCCGCCTTCAAACGTCATGCCACGCCACAACAGCCAATCAGGAATCGACACCTCACCACACTTAAGTAGAAACGCGACTTTTCCCACAGATTACGATTTTTCCTTCTCAAGAACAAATAACACAGAATAGAAACAAAACTGCTATGTTTCTTCCTTCTCCTTCACTTATCGATCACCAGAATTCAATCTACTTCCACATATTTTAAGTATGATATCATTATAATTGTGCGAGAGTTTTTTTTTTCTTTTCTGTAAAGGCAAAAAGAATTGCACTGATACTCAAACGGAATATACAGAGTATATAAGAAATAGTTCGAAACTATATAAAATCTCTGTCTCAAATTTAAAACCCAAAACAAGAGTGAAACTGTCGAACCTAATCTTGCACAACTTTCATATTAGATTCTAAATGTAGATGAAAATGATGATTCCATCCATCCTTTTTTAAGGATGGAAGGAGTTCAATTTAACCCATGTTTTTGCCAAAACCGTGTAATGTTTTGATGTTAGTAATAAGTCCTTGGATTCCACAAAGTTGCGTTTAGTATAAGGAAATTGTACTCGTTTGAGGTACACCACTTGAAGGTCATAAAAAGAAAAAAAACAACATTGGGAGAAAATAAATAAGGAAGCCCTATATATCGAACTTGACAATTAACCTCGGTAGTAAGAATGACAAGATAAAAACATAACTTAGGAGATCGATAAGCGACCTTATGTTGTTTGCTCATGTCATGCCATGTCGACCATCTTCATCTCTATAAAATACTAGTACTAATCCGTGACGATGCCACGGTATAGTTGACTTTTAATAATAAATAGAAAGGAGGTGTTAAAGTAAATTAATCGAGAAAATAAGGTAGTTAAATTTATGTGAATAACGTTGATCATGGTGTCGGTCGGTAGTCCTTCTTCATTCAATATTATATCATTGAGTATTTATTTATGTTAACTATAAAAAATGTAAAAACAGGGTCCTACCGTACCCCCCACCTATTAATTAGTAACAGGCACATTTTTTTTTAAAACTTTTACATGCAAGAGGTTCGATCACGGGTGAGCCTATTTAATATAATTAGCTTATTCAAAAAAAATATTTTTTTTTAATTATACACAATCAAAAGGGTTGTTCCAAACAACCCTCGCGGTGGTATGTTGTCACTCGACAACACACAAAAAAAAATATTATACAAACTTAATTTCATATATTACGGTTGTTTTTTTCCAACCCACCGGTTCCCAACAGCCCCGCGGTTGTATGTGTCACCCCAACAAAGACACAAAAATTATTATTCTACAAACATAATTTCACATGGTACGGTTGTACCCCCCTCCCCAACCGGCCCGTCATGGAGATCAAGAAAGTACAGAGAAGATTGAAGACATTTTCTCCGCCTAGAGAGTATAAGTTGATCCCCCTCCCCGGTTCGTAATGGAGATCAAGAAAGTAGTGAGAAGATCTAATTGAGTTTCCCCACCTAGACAGTATCAGATCCCCAAGCCCGTTATGGATCAAGAAAGTAGAGCGAAGATCGAAGAGAGTATATGCCAAGCGGAGAAAAATGTACTTTTTACTAACTTGATCATAAAATGTTGCTCTCGGGTCTTGTAACAAAGGTGTGGAATGGGTTCGAGTATATGCTAGACCAGACCTGCACATCATTATTTCGCACGGGGTTGAATTCGGGTTGGATAGAACCAGTCCTTCCGGACAGGACCGTAGAGAAGAGAACCCTTATCCCTTATCCTACCGATCGAATCTTATACATAAAGAAAAGGAACTTGAAAGTCTTCACGTGTAAAATGTTGTTGATAGACATGTAAAGATCAACACACCACCAATTAGCTCATGTGTATCTCTTCTATATCCTGAAACTGAAAAAAGGCATGTCTAGTAACATATATACCACTATAACAATATATGCTAAAACGATCTTGGTGTGGATAATACAAATATACCAAACCAACATCATCATAAGAACACTGATAATATATGTGCTAAAATGTTACCCTCACGTTTAACTTGGCAAAGCTTAATTCTTCATCAAATACCTAAATTTCTTTGAAAAGTGAAAATAAAGGGGCAAAGCTAAAATTTATCGATTTAAGAGATCTAATCACCAAAGAACAATCCCTTTCAATTACTACATATTGCCACTCAAACTCTCGAACAAATTTTGTTCTTAATTTTGCTGGCCAACCTTCTGGATTTTCAGCAACCATAAGACATAAAAAAAAAGAAAAAAATCATCAAGCAATAACATTGCCCTCATGATCCCTAGCAACAACACTAATACGTCCCCCTATTTGGACTATGCTCAACCGTATCAACATTTCACGTAGGATGGCTGGAATTTTATTAAATCTGGTGGATTTAGCCCATCAACATATATATATTACAGTATATTCAAAGTATAGTATAATAATTCAAAAAGTTTCACTAAGTTTGTAATTCAATTTAAATCTCATCCATTGATCTTATTAATTCAATTTGAATCTGGTACGTACATGTGTCATTGTTTCAGTAGAAGGTGCAGGGTTCGAATCCCATTGGCGTAAGTTTCTCCCTTTTATTTATTATTTTTCAATATTTTCTCTTTTTTTTCAATCACAGATTCATTGGTTTATATAAAAACCCTTAACATACTTAGTGTGTTACGTAAATGCTGGTATTTATTTATATATATAAGTGCACAACTATTAGAGTTGTGCAATTGCGTACTTAATTTAAGTTAAATTGAACCGATTTGTGATACGCATGTAAATTAGACTTTAATTACAAAAAAATCAATATGCTTTATTCATTCTAATTCTAAACCCTAACGCAACTCCAACAAAATCAATTCATCATTAGAAAAACTCAATTTGTCTTCTCTAATTAAATTTCAAGCCCTAAATCAACCCACAGAATCAATTCATCATTAAAAAAATCTCAATATGTCATCTCCAATAAATTCAAAACACTAGTCGAACTCCAACAAAATCAATTCATCATTAAAGGAAAAAAAAAACACCGATAACCAATATTTCTTCTCCATCTTCTTTAATCAAATTGGAACAGATCAATTCACACTATCCAAAATCTCAATTCAACTAAAAAAGATAATTCGTTATCAGAAACAACGATTGCACTTACCTTCATATACTTTTATTATTATTATTATTATTTGTAATTAGATGCTACAATGACACGCTCACGTTTTAGTTATATTATATAATTACACCCAACTGATAATCTGAGCGCTAAAACATTAGCCTCACGTTTAACCTGGCAAAACATCATGGAACAAAATTCTCGACCCCCTATTCGGACTTTGCTCAACCGTAGAATCAAAATTTATAATTGAAAATCTAAATATCTATTATTTTCTTGTTAAATAGATGGGTGGAGTATTAAATATTTAATAAATGCTCTATTTTTTAAATTTCATTATTTCATTTTATCTTCTCTAATAGTATATATTTTATTTTAGTGAATAAAAGAATTTATTTAATTAATAATAATAATCTAAATTGGTGTCTATAGATTCGTCTTGTCGCGGTGAATTCAAATATATGTTCATAATATTTTTCGGAGTTTTGTAGAATAAATTTATATTAAATTTAATAAAAACTATATATGCAGCAAACATACCAAAAATAAATAGTGGATAATATACTGGTTGAAAATGCAACTAATTCCACAAAATTTCATGTAGATTGAATTTATTTAATAAATACTCTATTTTTAAATTTCTATTAATTTATTTTATCTTATTTAATAAATTTATATTTTATTTTAATGAATAAAATGATTTCTTGAAATAATACTATTCAAGATTGGTGTCTATGGATTCGTCTTATCACGATGAATTCAAATATATGTTCAAAATATTTTTCGGATTTTTGTAGATAAAGTTATATGAGATTTAATAAAAACTATACATGTAGACAATATACCAAAAATAACAATGAAATATATATATACTGGCTAAAATACAACTAATTGTACAAAATTCCATGTGGATTGAATTAATCTTGTGGGATTTAGCCCCTTGTACTTTACATAATATAATATATGGATGAATGGATTTGCTAAAACTTGAGTTGCATTCGTATAAAAGGAAAGAAATTAAAAAATAGCTTTTCTTTTGCAATTTTTAATTTAGTCAACCAGTTATCTATCATGAAAAATAAAAGGTTAAGTTTCTATGCTCCTTCCCCTCTGTGCGAATCTCAAATTTCATTTTACATGTTGTATCGTATCAATATTTAGGCTCTGTTCTCTTTATCTGAACAGAACTGAACTGAACTGGATTTATTTATAGTATAAAAAATAACCAAACGGAACTGAATTGAACTGAAATTAATAAGTATTCAGATGAAAAAAACATCACCTTACTTCTCATGATTTAAATTTAAAACATAAATCTCTTAATAATTTATTCACCATCTCACATTCCACATTCACTCATATTAATTCATTTGAACTTACCTTTCATAAAATTTTCAATTAGTTATATATTGCCGTTTTAAAATTGGCAACCAACCCACGAAAGGTTGAGCTGGAATGGAGGGAATATAATCTAGCTAGAATGGACGATTAAATTTATTATTAAAAAATGCAAATTTTGACTCAACTATGACATTATAATTTTATTATGTATACTTGTAATTTATGAAGCAAAATATATGATAGACACGTTTAAGTTATCGAATAAGAATCTATATAGATCATTGGCATTCGGCATAGCTCCAAGGTAACTCTCACCAATTATATGCAAGTTATGTCACATCTATGGAGCTTCAAATCTCTAGTGTATCCTAAAATCAGGACAACATCTAGGATAGCCCATCCATTTCCCTCTTCATATCTACTGATCTACATCAATTATGTACTCAACTTCTCTCACCGTAGTTCTAAATATATGTATAGTAATAGTACTGACATAATAGTGTGGGAGAGTGTCAATATTCAATTTGAAAATAGACCGGACATATTTTGTTACAATGAAAATGATACTTTAAAATAAAACTTTTGTATTGTTAATAAAAAGTATTTTTTATTTATAAAAAATATTAATGTTTTCAACTAAATATCACAAGTTCTCAATTATGAGAAGTCTCGAGATACTTGCCTTTTAAATAATTTATCTTAAGACGGACTTATGTTGTTAAAAAATTCAACGATATTATTAATCAAAATGTCTATGTTATTAACATTGGTGTTTTTTAATATTACAAAAGAAATGTATTTCGTTAACAACATAGACATTTTAATTAATAATATTGACATTTTTCTAAAAATATAGGTCGTCTGTAGATAATTTATTTAGAGTCCGTATCTCTTGAGACTTTGTGTTCAATTATAACCATTTTGATCCATTTTTATTTTTATTAAAGACAATATTCTAGAATACTTCTATCTAGTACGAATTACATATTAAAAAATGAAATGAAAATATTCTAGTCAAAAGAATGGTACATGTAAATCCAAATGCTCAACAAATTATTGATCTCGGGTACCAGGTACCAAGTAAGGTAAATTTAAGATTTTACCTCGCCTATAGACGAGTTAAAATTATTACAGTATCTAATTTATTTATTTTTATTTATATATATAAGTGGACAACTATTTGAGTTGTGCAATTGAGCACTTAATTTAAGTTAAATTGAACTCATTTGTAATATAAGTATAAATTAGACTTTAGTTACAAAAAATAATCAGTTTTATTCAATCAAATTACAATCTCTAATTCATTCTCAACAAAATCAATACATCATAACAAAAATCAATCTTCCTTCTCCATTTTAAATTTTAAACACTAATTAAACCCCAACAAAATCAAATTATCATTAAAAAAAACTATCTATCTTCTTCAATTAAAATTTAAACCCCAATTCAACCAAATTAAGTCAAAATCAATTCATCATTAAAAAACAACGATAACTATGCTCCATCTTCCCTAATTAAATTAAAACAGATCAACTTAAAACACTAATTCAACTTTTAAAAAAAAATATTTCATTATCAGAAACAATAATATTACTTGTTTTCGTATACGTCTTCTATAAATGTAACTATATATGCCGTCGTGTTCTCACATTCTAGTAAACCAAGTGTGTATTTGCAAATGCGTTTATGGGTGCTTTTTTGTCTGCTTTTGTTAAAAGTTGATTTTAAGCAAAAAGTCATTAGTGTTTGATATAATATACAAAAAGTAGCTTAAAGTTGTAAAATCATAAGTTTTAGTGTTTGCAAAAATTAATTTAATTAGTTGATTTTAATTTGAAAAAAAGCTACTTCGTGCTTAAAGCAGTTAGAAGCAGCTATTTGGTTGATTCTTAGCTTATGACGGTTACCTGCTTTTTTCCAAAGAAGTTGCATCAGAAGTTGTAATATAAAACACTAAAAAACTAATTTTAATTTTTCTAAAAGCACAAAATCACTTTTTTAAGCATTTGCAAACACAAGCTAAATATAACAGTTAAAAAGTCAAATCCATTTCCACCGTTTGATGGGAAAGGAAAACAGATACACTATTACACAGTCGTGCAAGAAGTTAAGAATGAAACACAATAACCACCCAACAAAATGATTAGCATTTTAGCAACCGTGGTAATAACCGTACTTAATGCACTAAAACAACAGTTAATTAACTAAACAAAACCAAAACCCCCACGAATTATCCTCGTTTCGTAAATAAGAAAAAGACAAACAGAATCTGTTTTCTCTTTCTTTCTCCTTCTCAAAAACCGAGAAATAGTTGTATAGGAATAGTAAACTAAAAAGAAAAAAAGAAGTTTATTTTCCTTCAAACAGTTTAACTGATTATTCAGTCTTTTTCAACTTTGATTACGAATTAATCTTAAACCACAAATGTAAAAGATTCAATTTTTTTATATAATGAAAATTTAGCCCCTAAAGTTTCATTATATAAAAAAATTGAACATTTTACAGTTACGATTTAAGATTAATTCGTAGTCAAAGTTGAAAAAGTTTGACCGCAAAAAGTCAAAGTTGAAAACTTGTTTCGGGACGGAGGAAGTATATACTACATTCCAGTCCCTAGATAATTTATCTACAGACGTACATATGTTGTTAATAAAATTATCATGTTATTAATTAAAACATCTATATTTTCAACACTGGTGTCTGTTAAAAACACCAGACTCATTTCGCTTATAACATACGTGCCTGTTAATAACATAGATATCGTCTCTATATATATACCATCTCTCAGATCGGTATGAAATAAAACAAAAAAGGAAAAGCAAAAGCCATAAGAGGCAATTAAATCTTCTTTTCAACCTAAAACTCATTCGATTGGGCCCATTCGCTTCGATTCAATTCGGTCACTGCTTCGCCAAATTTCTCTCAAATTTTCTTCGCTCAAATTTCTTAAGTTCATTAAATTCATATTATTATTATTATTATTATTATTAATATTTTATCATTTATTTACACAACCCATCTTTTCAGATTTAAAATAAGAAAATTTATCCAATTGAGATATTTTCAAGCTTTTTCTTTCTTTCTTTTTAACACTTTTTAGTAGATCAATGAAATAAAAAGTATAGTTACGATTCAATTACCCTTCTTTTCACCGTAAAAGTTGAGTTAAGATAAGAGAAACTACAGAACTCCGAAAAGTACCATTCAAACCGTTCACATACTTTGTAACGACATCTCTAAAAAAATCGACATGTTTTTATTGGAAGATATTAGAACAATAAGAACTCGAAGATACGTTGAGTTTTTTCTAAAACTTAATAAAGAAAAAACAAGTTATACCAAACTAAAGTCAAACCAAACTCTACAAATTACGCACAAAAAAGTATAAAACAAAGTTATGTTAGTCAAATATACTTAATTTATTTTTATAATATAATTTTATTATATTCTTTTGTCGTAATTTGAAGATTACACCAACGCCCGTAAAAAGTCTCCTTACGAATTTATTAATTAATCGGATGTAGTATTTATTATTATTAAAAATGGGACAAATGTAATTTGTTCATTGCTTCGGCCAAATTTTTCGCCATTTCGATTCAGCCCATTCAATTCGATTCATTAAGAATTTCAATTAAAATAATCGAAATTAAGTCCCTGAAGTGTTCATCAGTGTTGAATAGAAGAGATGGGTTGGGTTGGGTTTTAACCACATCATCAGTTCAGCCAGGCACACGAGCGGTTCTCGAACCCCATGCACCCATAAATACCCCCACAACCCAACAAATCTTGTTACACTTTTTAAACTTCTTCTTCCTCCTCGTCACTTTTATAAACAAAAAAAAAAAAAAAAAAAAAAACAAAACCTAAACCGCTTAAATCTTCATTCCTCTTCTCCTTTCCCAAACCAAAGAAATACTACTACAAAATGGATGTTGGGAAGAGCTCTGTGTCGAAGGAAATGGCGTTTTTGCCCCCGGGTGGGCTGGGTTTGAAACTGGTTGATCAGAATGAGAGTAGCAACAACAAGTGGAGTGTGAGTGAGGGTGAAATGGGAAAGATCAAACTCGGACAAACGACAACAACAACGAAGCTTTGTGCAAGAGGGCATTGGAGGCCTCATGAGGATGCTAAACTCAAAGACCTTGTTTCCCAATTTGGCCCTCAGAACTGGAATCTCATTGCTGAAAACCTAGATGGCAGATCAGGTTTAATTCTGCTTCTTTGATTTCACTACCAAGATTTCAACTTTTTCATTGTTCTTGTCGATTTTTCATTCATTCCATAGAAATCCATGTTTGGATTTGTTTAACTACTCTGCCATTTTTTTGTATTGAATAACTACTCTGTTTTTAAAACCCCAGATTCTGTTATTTCTTGGAGCGGTTAGATCACATATCATGGGGTCACTTCTAGGGATTTTGTCTTTATAATTTTTTTGGCTAACTATTAAAATCAGGAAAATCATTTAAAATAGGTGTACAAATAGTCACTAACTTCTTCTTTTTTCATTTTCATTTTGTTTTTAACAAAAAATGGTTTTAGTTGTGAAGAAGAACCATCAATTCTGTAACAACTCTGTTCTATTGGGTTGCAATAGTCAAAATCTATTTATTGTTTGTTTCTATGCCTTCACTCTGTTCGTCAAATCAAACATTAATTGAGGCCATTTTTTTCCTATTTCTTGTTAAAGAAAACATCAATTTCTTCTTAACTTACTCTGTTTTTCTCAAAAGCCAAGATTTTGCACTTTTAACAGTTGCACATTTTTTCGTTTTTAGACACAAATGTGGTCCAGGTTTTTATTCTTGTGACTGT
The DNA here is from genome assembly GCA_026545765.1 of Plantago major. Lineage (NCBI taxonomy): Eukaryota > Viridiplantae > Streptophyta > Magnoliopsida > Lamiales > Plantaginaceae > Plantago > Plantago major. The sequence goes on from JAIFAC010000041.1 coordinate 105,166, forward strand.
TTGTTCTATGTTTTTCAAAAGCCAAGATTTAATACTTTTAAGGCTACATTTGTACAAATTGAGATTACTAACTTTGTTGGTTCTTGTTTTTTATGCACACAAAAACAGGAAAGAGTTGCAGATTGAGATGGTTCAACCAACTAGACCCAAGAATCAACAAAAAATCCTTCACAGAAGACGAAGAAGAACGCCTCTTAACCGCACACCGAATGTACGGCACTAAATGGGCTAGCATTGCCAAGCTTTTCCCTGGACGGACCGATAACGCTGTCAAGAACCACTGGCACGTCATCATGGCCAGACGCTACCGCGAAAACAACAGCGTTTATCGCAGAAGAGCCAACAAACCTGCCACTAACACGAAGCAGGTTTTCGAAAATGGCCTGTCTGTGCTAAAGATTGTCAACAAATCTTGCAGCGATTCGTCCACTGTTTCGAGCAATAACAACAATGTGGTTGGGTTGGATGATCAGGTGTCGAACGTTTCGACTTATACCGATCTTTCGCTTACGCCTTCCTCCGTTAAGGCGCCCTGTTTTCTAAGCAGGTTCAGGCCGGTTCATCAGCAGCATTTGATCAGTTCTGATAATGGTATGCCCTTGTTTCTTGTTCCTGTTTAAAATTACCAAAATAACCCTGCCTATGTGATTTAAAATATGATTAAGTCATTATAAGTGTGCCTTTGAATTGCGATTTAGTAGATAATGAAGTTGTTATACTAATGTGTAGCGTATGTGTGTGGAATATACATCATGATTGTGATAAGGATGGAGGTGACTATGATGGGATATGAGGTTGTTATTTCCTAAAATGTAACGTATTATTGATAGTGCACCATGTTTATGTTTATGAAAATTACCTTTATCGAGTGTGTAGTATAGTTGCAAGATTCCAAGATTTATAAAACGAAAACTAGCAGAAGTGTATATACGTTGCAATGAAAGTGACCATGGTGGAATATGAGGTTGTTATTTCCTAACATGTAACATAACATTGATAGTGCGACGATGTCTATTTGTCCGAAAGCTACTTTTATCCAATATAGAGTTTAGTTTCAAGATTCCAAAATTTAAACAAAAAGCTTTGTACTATGAGCATATTATTGTTGGGATTGAAGTGTCCATGGTGGAATGTGAGCTTGTTATTTCCGAAAATGTAACATAGTATTGGTAGTGCACCCGTGCCCAAGTCTTCAATAGCTTCTTTTATCGAATGCTGCATCGTTTACTTTCAAGATTGTGCCATTTACAAATGCATACATCATGTACACATTCTTATTATGAACAATATGCATTGAGATTATCTTCATTGTTCTATGATTAGACTAAGTTCTAACCTTTTCATTGTTGTGTTTTTACAATTAGGTAGAAAAGGAATGCTGACAATGGGAATGAATGAAAATCAGAGTTTTATGAGAAGTCAGTTAATCAATGTAATGGCAGTCAAACAACCAATGAGAGATGATGGTGCAAATCTTGAGGATCATGAACAGCCAATATCAGCATCAGTAGAAACTCATTCAGATTCAAACAATTCTGAAATCTCTGCATCAGAATCAGTAGCCAATATCAACAACAATCTCTACTACCACAGCAACAATTTTGGAGGAAATGGAAAAAGAAAAATGGAGTTCATTGATTTTCTTGGAGTGGGGTCCAGTGCAGAGAATGCATGCTGAGTTGGTTTACGAAATCCAGAATTAGTAAAATAGGCTAGTGGGAGAGATCAAAAGGACAAATCTTTGATGAGCTAAAACAAGTAAAAGTAAAAAAAGTTGGAACAATTATTGTACCTATGCTAGTATTTTGTTGTTGTTGTAATTGTTCTGTTAGAGAGAGAGAGGAAAGGGCATAGTATTATGCAGAAAAAAAGATGTTTTCAGGACAAGAGGTCTTATCAATTCTCTGCATGTACAGTGAGTCCTATAAATGGAAAGATTTTACAGTGGTGAAAAATATTCTTTTAGATTGCTTTCTTCTTGCTTCTGGAGATAGAATTTGAATGGTTCACTGTAGTATTATATTAGCTGGTGAAGTGGTTCAAAACCTATAATATAGGAAGACAAAAATTAGTGGTGTAGTTCCTAATTCCCACCCTTTTCTCTTTTGGCCCATAGTTGGGTAAATTTTCAACTAGCTCTACATCAAATTATGGAGAAAAATATGACACACTACAAATTATTCAATTGTATGGTTGAGCTCTCCTGTTCTAGTTTGCTTCTGACTTGGTGTTCTTCTGACTTTTGTTTTAAAAACTGGAAATGGTAGGATGGATGGATGGACTAACTTCAACACAACAAGTACTGTCAAATTGATCTCAATGTGCTCGACTCGTTTAGAAGTGGAAGAATGACAACTTTTGTCCACGACTATGAAGTATTAGCGATGAGCAATCACCATTTTGCAATCTTGTTGTTTATAGTCTGCAAATGTTTCGACTTGGCAAATTAAGTACACCTTCGTCAATCTAAAGACAAAAAATGCTGACGTGACACTGGTTTTGCTTATTTGACATATTGAGCACACCTAGTCAACAATAAACACACCTTGTTGACTGTCACCAACAAAATTTGCCACACATCACCTATGTTTACCAACATTTGACGATTTTGACTGAAAAAGAAAAAAAAAAAAAATGGAACACATGTCGCAATCGGGATTAATCCAGTTAATTTTATTTTTAAAAATGTAAATTATTTTTATCATTGCCATTTATTTTAACCCAAAAAATGTAAATGGCAAAGATAAAAATGTAAATGGCTCGGGATCGAAACCATTAGCTTTCACAAAGTCTTTAAACTCAAGTTGGGAGAACGCAATTGGATTCACTACTTCTGATAAATCACCATTGATTTCAGGTTTATGAAAAATGTACTACTCCAAATTTGGGTTCAGACGATCAGTTTTGTCTCGATATACAAATTTTCCAATTTTGGCTTCAGTAATTAATTGAAGTTCAAACGGGTTAAATATAGGAGTACATACATTTCAAAGACTTGAAGTGGGAGTTCGGTAATCGTTGACCGTGTGTTCGGGACTTTATTACATCTCTTTTTCATCAGTTTGTTACATATTTTTGTCTTTTATGAGCTTAGTTTTTCATTCCACAATCTACAGGTACACCTATACATTCATTACTGTCCAGAGTTTGTTACATTGTGTAATCTGCGTATGTAGTCCTTCAGTCAAGTTAGGACCAAAACACCTGAAGACTTTATACTAAAGATTTAAATGGTTCGTGGATCCATTTAACCCTATGTTATCGGCTAGCTTATGTTATCGGCACACACATGAATACGTAATAGGTAACATATAAGTTAACTGATGGAATAAGCATTTACTAAATAGATTCATAGTGCAAGTCTAAATAAGGTCTCACTTTTCCATTGGTGTACTTGCTTGGGCCTTTCATTAACATTCAGCTCAATTCATTGAACTAATCCATTTGAGATGAGGTAGGGCCGATTTGTTAAGGTAACTGAAACGGGCAAAGGATGAAATTTTTGGGGACAAGAGCAGGCCGATGACTTTTCGAATCAATTGTGCAAACAAAGACCTCTCATCTTTATTGTATTTCGTCACACTAGATATACAGTTGATATTGTATTTCTTCACACTAGATATACAGTTTTTTACCTTTTCTTGACCATTTACTGTTTATTAACTCTAATATACAGTTTTTGTCCTTATTTTGGTTTGAAGTTGCTGGGTCTTGATTTCGAATTTTGGGGAAAAAAGGGCCTTTTGCACCTATTTTTCTCTAAATTTTGAGTTTTATATTTCTACTGTTTGTAGTGAGAATTACCTTGATTTATACATGGCAAATTACATCTGGACCCCCTCTTAAATTCCGTTATTACAAAAGGGTACCCATTAGATCAACAATAACTTCTAAGTCCAGTCCGATAACAATTAATTACATATAAGTCCACGAATTTGACTTTTGGCGAATTTAAACCTGGAAAAGTCATTTTTGCTCCTCTTCAATTATCAGCTTTTAGAAATGGCCAAACAGTCTTAACTTATTGATGATGTGTGACTTAGATTTAATTGATTTTTTTATATAATTTATATTATACAAACATTTGAAATATTAACTTGTTTAAAAAAAGTACTAAAAGTGGAAAAAACAATCAACAATCATAGAAAAGGAAAATTATACTACATATTCGAATGAAGGGGATTTGTGGCTTCTTGATACTTGCCAAACACTTGCAGCTAAGTCTTGAAGTTCAAGCTTGCCGAATTCACCCGAAGCCCGGCCGTCGTTGTATCGAAATAAGCTTCGTAAAAGGGTATTTTATAAAATATATTTTTTAATTTTTTTAAAATTACAATATTGTTTTAGAAAGAATGGGATAAGGGCTTGTTTGTTTGTTGAATAAACTGGTAAGGCCTATAAATTGGTCAATGAAAAAATAACTTATTGAATCCGGATGTAATTGTTCAACTAATGGGTATCCATCTGTACGAAGGCAATCTAACAGGGGCGTATATGTAATTAATCCATTTATACATGAAATTTTGAGTATTGTATTTCTACTAGCACGATCTTTCGAGGGCTTGCAAGTTCCTCCTAATTGGGCCTTCATTAGCATAATATAGTGGAGTTTATCAACCTTTCAGTTGAGGTACTATTAACTTGGGCCTTCATTGATATTTCAGCCCAACTAATCACACTGATCCAGTTGAGGTAAGACTGGCCCAGTCTGCTTCGCTTTTCGGTGGATCATCAGCGATAGCATAACTCATTGGGCAAGTAGTACCTAGCTAATCATGTAATTACGGAGTGCAGTAAATTAAAGTAAAATTTTAATTTTACGTAGCACTTAATTGGGCATAGTATTTAAAGTTTCTCCTTTAAATTCACAAACACAATTTCACCTTTTACTTTAAAAATAAAAAAAAGGGGCTTTAATTTCTGCATGAAAAAGCGCACCTCAAATATGGACGGACTTAGCTTGAAAACTTGAAATAAATTGAGGTCGTCAACTGAATAGAGCAAACGTAAAATCCTAATTCTTGCAACTCAAAGCTCCCTTAGCTCAAGCTGTAACTCCAAATGTGTTTATATACTCAGTATGCCTCCTCGATACACCTCTAACTAGAAATGTGATACGATTAAATAAGTTCGACCATAACCTAAATCAAAAGCTTAACTTCAAAAAAGACATTGATTAACATAACAAATTAGAGGTGGATCGATAAAAATCAGGCCGACTCTAAAAGAACCAAGTCGGACCGACCATGCCCAAACATGTACGACCTTAGGAGCCAAAGCTGTTGAGACAACTACAAGGAAAACCATCTCCTACAAATCTAGGTCCGACCTACTCAACAACTTACCACTACAAAGGAAGGAAGGACCGATTCGAGGGAGTCTAAAACAGAGAAACTCCTCCCTTCCAGTCAACAATGGTCCCTACATGACGTAAGCAAGTCAATATGCGTGACCAAAATGTGTCGTCCTGTATCTGATTGGTCGACAAGCCTCTGGTTACCCGGAGTCTTGTCCCCTCAGGTTTTACGTATAAATAGGATGGCGTTCGAACCTCTTTAAGGTAATCAACCAGTTACAACATTTCTATCTCTAAAGTCATTGGGACGTTGCCTAACGACAACCACATCCCACTTGACTGTTGTATTTAAGCCCTAGGACAAACCGGCTAGAAAGTCTATTATCTTATTTTCAAGTTCTTTATATTCTAAACTCAAGTTCACTACATCTTATTTTTATCGGTTTTTATACCACACGACATGAATTAATTGTTAACCTTGATGGAGTATGAGGCGAGTTTAATAGGAAAAACATCCCGCAGCTGTAGATTGGTTACGATGGTCGGTGCTTAAATTACAGGCAGGGGAGGAGAGTTAAGAGGAATCTTTTCATTGAATTCTGCGAAATTTATCATATATATAATCTCGTATGAATGTTTTAATTGAAAATTGCATACATTTTGGCAAACTTCCAAACCGAATCCGTAAACTCGTCCCACAACTGCCAGCTTCTCATAAATTAATGTGTTCTCCTTTCCCTACAATTGCTTCCAACATGTTTCAATACTGCTTGATTAATATTATTAATTACCTTTTCCTTTTCTCAAATTAAAGTTTATCACAAAGTATCATGATGTAGATAACTTATATAGAGACGGCCTATGTTTTTAATAAAATCATCCATATTATTAATCAAAACGTCTATATTGTTAACGAAATAAATATTGTTGTAATATGAAAAAAAATCAATGTTGAGAACATAAGTGTTTTAATTAATAATATCGATGATTTTCTTGATAATATGATCCGCCTCAGATAAATAACCCAAAGCACTGCCTCTCGGTAATATTTACACTAAGTTTATTTATGGAATATGTTTCAATGACAATTTCACAACCCTGGTTTTCCTATTCTTGGGTCTACTTATTATTACCAACCTGTAGCATCCGTCAGAAATAAAGACGAAATGCTTAAAAGGAAAATTGGATTCAGCTAATCAGAAAGAGACACTATGCACAAACTCTTAGACTGAAGAGAACTGACGAACTTGAACACAATTGACCAAGAGAATTGTGAGGTCGGATTAGAGACGAACTTAAGACATCAGTTCGTTTCCTTCAACAATCTAGAAGGAAACAAAACGATGTACGAACGATGTCGTACATCGTCTGAATAGTACCATTTGGCACTATTGGAGCGGAGCCATTGAGATTAAAATTGACGGATGGATATATGGAAAAATTACACCAAGTCCCCCAAATAAATTACACCCCTCGCTCATTCAGATCCCTAACATTTCAACAATACATATTGGTCCAATCTCTCCTTTTATACCCTCACATTTTATAGTTTACTTCTTCTTCCCTTTATTCTTATTAACCATCATTTACAACCATCACCTTATCTCCAGCTTAGGGAAAACAGAAAAAGGTTATTAAGAGTTAATAATAATTGTTTGAATCAATTGAAACAAAATGAATATTTATAATAAAATGTAAACTTTTTTGGGAAAACTTTTTAAAATATACCACATAGTGAGACACCTCCAGTTTATATACAAATTAATGACTCTGTATCTTATGTACTATATATCAATGGCTTCCAATATAAACGTTAAACTGTGCCTTTTTTTGTTTTGGTTTGGAGATTCATCTTCATGTGCGAGTATTAGTTTAGACGTCGGACGCGTGTTGTCTTATCGGTTAAGTTCATAAATTAATTTTAAAATTAAAAAAATGCAAAATTACCTGAGAGGACATATGTCACATCCAGATTTAATCTGGAAATGAATAAGAGCTGAAAATATTTTTTCATTTTTTTCTTGAATATGAAAAATGAAAGTGGACACGTGTCTCACTCTCATTTAACTTTATTAGAAAATAGCGGAAAAAAACCGAAACCAATTGAATAAAAGAAAAAGAAAAAAAATCAAATTAAACATGAAAGTTTAAAATTAAAGATGTGTTTGCTTGCAATATGAGTTTTAGACTATGTGGTTATTGATTTATAAAAAATGTTGAAATCTTTTATTGTTCAAAAGTTGGGATTATGATACCAGATTGGCGGAGAGATGGAGTACTAATTAATTTTCTATTACTACGGAGCCGTCACTTTCTAAAAACACCTTTAACTGTTTGGCAAGGACTTAATTGGTGGATTAACATTAGCGTTGATGGTTTTGTTTATTATAAAAAATAAGGGTCGTGATGTGGATTTATGTCGAGCTATAGATTGGTAGTGGTTTTGAGCCCTCCATATAATACTTGTTAGGTTTATTAATCGAACAACGGACGAATTAAGAAGAATTATGGATCTTAGCAATAATGACGATAGACACAAATACACAAGTAAATCAAGCACACAAACAAACAATCAAAGCAATAAAGATCAACACAAGATTTAACGAGCTTCGGCACGCCACATCGGCCTACTGCTCGGGAGAAAAACGATCACGATTTCACTAATCACCGGAAAACGATTAGAAACTTACATATATCAATCGCAACTACAATCGCTCTATCACAACTCTTCAATCCAAGCCGATTCACCACGATTCTAGCTCTACACGATAATAACCGCTCTCAAGCTCTCTTTACAAGTGAAATTGATCAAATGGAATGAATTACAACAAAAAAGATCGAAACAGGTATATAAATCCCTGTTAGCTAACTAGAGAAGAGCAGCAACCGTAAGATCATAACAAAACCGTTATGATCCTATGCTCCAGATTAAACCAACTAAAACGACTTCCTTTCTTATTGCAGGTCAGTCCTCCAAGTTTCTGAGTTTTGCTGACAAACCCCCCAAAACTTCAATAACTTCACAATCTCCACCCTTGGATGCAAAAACAGCCTCCTCCAACCTTTAGTGAAATCATGATGTTTCTCTCCAAGAATTACTATCACACAGACAGTAGGGTAATCACCAATAAAGACCAGAACACACACTTGAAATGTCACACAGACAGATCAAGCTTCTGACATACCAATAAGATCAACACACTACTTGAACTTGTTGAGAGGCAAGGCTTTGGTGAGCATATCAGAAGCATTCTCCTCAGTAGCTATCTTCTGAACTTCTATCTCCCCTTTCTCTATTACTTCTCTGATGAAATGAAACCTCACATCAACGTGTTTAGTCCTTTCATGGCACATTTGATGTTTCATAAGACACAAGACACTCTAACTATCACAATGTACAAGAATATTATCTTGAATCAAGCCAAAATATGCAAGAATTCCTTTTAACCACTGAGCTTCTTTAATTGCTTCAGTTGCAGCCATGTATTCAGCTTCAGTTGTAGATAATGCAACCACATATTCAAGATTATATTTCCAACTTATAGCTGAACCAAATAAGGTAAACACAAAATCAGTTTGAGATCTTCTATTGTCAAGATTTGCAGCATAGTTAGAGTCAACAAAACCTTGAAGATAAATGTGATCTTCTTGATTCACATTCTTGTACAAAATACCCAGATTTGCAGAACCATTAAGATATCTTAAAATCCACTTTAAAGCTTCCCAATGCTTGACACCAGGATTTGCCATGTATCTACTAGCAACTAAGATAGCATGAGCTATATCAGGTCTGCTACATATCATGAGATACATAATACTCCCAACAACATTTGCATAAGGTACTTTCTCCATATAAGCTTCATCTTCAACTGTAGCTGGTCTCATTTCCTCCGAGAGCTTGAAGTGTGCTCCCAGTGGTATAGTGACATGTTTAGCCTCATGCATATTGAACCTTTTCACTACCTTCCTGATGTAATCAGCCTGTCTCAAATGAAGAGTACCTTCAGCTCTATTTATGTAGATGTCCATACCTAAAATTCTTTTAGCATCTCCCAAATCCTTCATATCAAACTCATCACTGAGAGCTTTCTTAATCTCAGTGATCTCTTTATTTTCTTTGCTAACAATTAGCATGCCATCAACATACAAGAGCATATATGCTTGTATGAGTGAATTACTTCTCTTGATGTATACACAGCTATCATAAAGAGATATTTTAAAACCAATCTTCAGTACATAATCAACAAATTTCCTGTACCACTGCCTGGGACTTTGCTTAAGTCCATAAAGAGATTTCTTGAGCAAGCACACCTTGTTTTCATTACCAGATAATAAGCATCAAGTGGGTTTAGCACTAGCAAAATGGACTTGACTTAGCAGTTAACTCCAACTCAAAGGAAAAGAACTAACGATAAAAAGAAAAATAGCAGAAACACAAACAAGAGACAAAAGAAAAGAAACACACAAGAAACACAAGATGAAGTCTCCACCCCACCCCCCCACCCCCAACAAAGAGAAGCTTGTCATCAAGCAAGAGAAAGGAGAAAGAAACATTTTACAAAATTTTGTACTCATTTTTAATCAAGTACATGACTCTTCCGCATCAGTTGGCGGGTACTGCTTATGGTTATAGTCGTCAGCTCGACTTCTTCAGCACTCTTGATTACTTTGTGCCTAGGGGCCTCCTAGCTTTCCTGGTTCTCTTCCTACCCTGCAAATGTGAGTAAATATATAGGGGACCAGTATAAGCCCCCATGTAATCCTTCCTCCTATCCTGTGCAGTTGATAATGTAGGATCAGAGTAGGCTAGCAAGTTTTGTTACTTGCCTTGTACCTCATATGTGCAGGTAAGGGAGTAGATGTTGATAACCATACGAGTTGCTTTGATAAAAGGCCGCCCAAGCAGCATAGTATCCTTTCTGTTTGCACCGAGGGCTAGTGGCGGTGACTCAATTATCACAAAATCAGTAGGCACAACAACTCCATCCAAATCCACTTTGACACCCTCAATTAAACCCATGGTCGGCTACGGGACCCATCCGCAAGCAGCTTGGTTTCATCCCCTTAAGACCAAGCTCTTCGTAGGTGCCAAATGTCATTAGATTACAGCTGGATCCTGTGTTGACAACTCCGACTACATCAGGAGTCGCTCCTATCCCCCCTAGCAGATCGAAACTGGCAAAATCACTTATACTCTTAGTTTCTTTTGGGATTGTTTGTTGTACTGCATCATTGGGTTTCTCAATCGCCTTCTCAACTGCATCTTTTAAAACCAAGGGAGCCGTGGGTTCCAGAATCACTGACTTCAGAATTTGAGCCAGACCAAGCTTGCCAGTCTCTTCAACTTGTGGAATCACCCATTTTCCTTTACAGCAAGAACAAGTGGTGCCTCCTTGAGTTACCTGTGCCGATGGTGTCAAATCCTCGCTGACAGTAAGTTTAACCATGAAACTTTTTTCCGCGGTACTAGGGAGTTTTCCTGCTTCTCACTGCTGAACTCTTGCCAGAAGTTGTCCCATTGCATCTTCCAATCGCTTTACGGACTGCTCCATCCTTTCCGCACGCTTGGTGGAGTTATAATAGTACTGGTCAGAGTGGTCCATAAATCGCCTCAGCCTCTATTCCAGTGTTTCATGTTCCTGCTGGGATTTAGCTGCACTGTGGAGTCTCATGACATTTTCATAGAAGTTTTTCCCATAGCCCATTGCTCCTCACTTGTCAGACCGATTCTTCAACTCCTCAACAAGCTTTCTCGCCCTATTAGCTCTTCCCCCAAGACACCTCAGGCTGGAATTCGCAATAGCTTCTAAAACCGCCACGAGATCTCATGTAGTGTCTTCAAGAATTGACCCCCCTGTGCTTACATCCACCAATTGCCGATCCCCCCTGGTGAGCCAATCGTAGCAAATGTGACACAGGGAGACGTTGTCAAACTTGTGATGTGGGCATTACCCCAGAAGCTGCTTAAACCGTTCCCTGCACTCATAGAAGGATTCATCGTACCTCTGCTCAAACTGGTGGATTTTGTTACGGATATCTGTGGTCTTGGCATGGGGAAAATATCCGCCCATGAAAGCTCTGTATATGTCATCCCATGAGTTCAGTGACCACTTAGGCAGATTAAGAAACCAAGTCTTAGCGTGGTCCTGCATGCAGATTGGGAATACTTTCTTCCTAAAGTCTTCATCTGAAACCTTGTCATTGGTCGGTACATGCCCAAGCAGATCCTTCTGAAAATTTCGCGTGAGACGCGTCCTGGAAAGGTGAGACGCGTCTCGTGCCTCCTGGATTCTGCAATTCCTGGAAATCGTCGTGAGACGCGTCCTGGAATTCTGAGACGCGTCTCGCGGGCTATATGTTCTGAGATGCGTCCTGGATTTCTGAGACGTGTCTTGTGGGCGCTGGAGACGCGTCTTGGTGAATCTGAGATGCGTCTTGCGTCCTTTTGCGCAAACTCTTCATAATTCGCCTATAAATGGAGTTTTGAACTTCTACTCGGATACGATCTTCCAAAAACATTTTTTCTCCTCTAAAACATCTCTAAACACACGAAAACCTGTAAAACACAACTAAAACACAAAAACATAAAAATGCACAAGACACGCTAAAATACGCAAATAAAAGCTAACAAAATACAGTAAAGAGAAAGAGATGATACACTAAAATATAGGCTCATCAGAGCACATGGGACGAAGTGGTCAATAAGTTTATGCTCAGGTACTTCCCGCTTAAGAAGAAATCTGACCGGAAGAACCAAATCCAGAACTTCAGCTAACTTGACGGAGAAACCTTTCACGAATCATGGGAGAGATACAAGGATTTACTAGACAACTGCCCAACGTATTCGTGTGGAACGTTCGACAAGGTCAACAACTTGTACAGGGGAATTGACCCCAGTAGCCAGGCGCTCATCCATGGAGCATGTCAAGGAAACTTGCTGAACATACTCCCAATGAAGATTTGGGAGGTATGCGAGAACATAAGTGAAAACTCCAGACAGAAAGGACGAGGGAAAAGAAGAGCACCTTCAAGGGCAACCTCAACTGAGGAAGCATACTATATTGAGGTCAACCACCCCACGAGAAAATCAGTGGGTCAATCCCTAATGCCAATATCGGGAAGAGCATCAGATTTCCCTGCCCAACAGGGGCTGTCGGAACTAGAAAGGAAGGTTGACTTCTTAATGAATGAAATGATGAGGATAGAAGTCACCGTGAGAGGACAAGGAGAAGCCATCATGGGGTTTGGAACTACATTCGGAGGAGCTGGAGAAAGGTTTGCAAGGATTGAGGAACGTCTTCAACAATATGAAAGACAGATGTGTGAAGTTAGATGGGACATGAACGACCTCGCATACAACCAGCAGGGAAGATCTGAATTCGATCATGAATTTGGCTGAATGGGGCACCCGGAGGAGGGATGCGACCTAGACTCAGTGATCATCGAAATCGAACTAGGAGGGAGTGAAGATCGCTCTAATGAAGATCGAGGTTCCCACCCCAACAACTGTGTCATCAACCAGGGGTCGAGTTATAAGACCTTAAACAAGCGCTTCTCGGGAGGCAACACAAGGTCACATTTACTTTTACGCATTTACATTCACATTTTCAACTTTCATCTTTTTCTCGTTTTCCGTGCCAAAACTATTTTTCGAAAAACTTTTCAAAATCATTTTCAAATTTCTTATTTATTATGTTTACTTTTCGAAAAAAGAAAAAAACTAAATGAATCGAAAACACACGATTTATCGCATTGGAGGTGCAGTGAGCTGCTTGCAGCTCACTCCTCCCCCTTTTAAAACCCCAAAACGTTTTTCCTCTTTCCCCACTTCATTTTCTTCACAAATTCTTCACTAGCTCTAAATTATATCATCCCCATTGCACTTAGCTTGCCCATCCATCATCAACATCAAGTAAGTAATCTCTACTCATTATTATCCTCATTGCATCTTCAATTCAATGTCTTTATCATTCAACTCTTTGCTTGCACTTTCTTCTTGCTTCCTTCGTGCTTAGCATTTATGTGCTTCAGTTTATTGATTTGTTGATGCTTGAGATATGTGGATACATACTTACTTTTAGTATTAACTACATTAACACTTGCTTGATAGAGATTTGACAAATCGTTTGAGAATTTGAAGGTTTTTGTTCTTACATCAAGTGTTCGATAAAATATCTCAATAGAACAAACTCGTTTGTAGACCCCTTTCTCCCTCGATTCTTGCTTACATGGTAGTAACTTAATGAAGTATGCTCAGAAAACATGTTGCATCGTCATATGCTCATAGGATGGAGACTACATTACAGTTTGTCTTTCAACTTGATGCTTGATACAATTTGAAAACTTGAGTTGCATGCCTAGTTCTTGCATTACTTTGAAGTGGCTATGGATCTTGTTACAAGATATAATCTTGCATACGCATTATGCCATACATTAGGTTTGGGGGAGAAGAAACTACATTATATTTGCATGTAAGCCTCAGAATTGTTTTAACTCTAAGCATGCTATCTCACACACTTTTTTGGCCTAGGTACAATGGGAAGAACAAAGGAGGAAAAGATGTAGGTGAACCAAGCACTAAGAAAGCAAAGAAAGGAAGGAAAGTGGCATCGACGACTCTTTCAATCAGGGCCCGGAATTGGTTATTGTTCAACAATGATCGAGGAGTACTCCCCGAAAGGAACATAGATATCGGATGGGGATGAACCATGCTCTTAACTAGATACACGACGTCTTGAGTCTCAATGCTTGGAGAACTTTCACATCTATCCTTCGGGAGTTCTACGCTGAGTACTTCCAACTGAAGGTTAAAAAGCCGGAGGATACACTTTTAGATCGCCCCGTCATCATACGAGGGGTGGAGGTCATGTTTGGGCCAGGAGCTATCAATAATTTCTCGAAATCCCAGAGGAGCACATCCATGGTGAATAAAAAGAACTGGCATATGTTGAGTTGGAGTACGGAGATATCCTACCAAACATCCCACGGGTATTACTAGGAGAAAGATTTAGAGAGGATGCAGTGGGAATGTCCATCCCAAGGGCTACGCTCAACGAAAGGACAAGATTTTGGATGCACTTTGTAGAGATCAACTTGAAGCCAACCCTGCATCACGAAGGGCTCTAGGAGAAAGATTTAGAGAGGATGCAGTGGGAATGTCCATCACAAGGGCTACGCTAAACGAAAGAACATGATTTTGGATGCACTTTGTAGAGATCAACTTGAAGCCAACCCTGCACCACGAAGGGCTCAAGGGCGATGTAGCCACTCTTGTCTACGCAATTATGGAAGGTCACTACATTGATGTTGGAAGAATCATAGTGAAAGAAATGCAAATGGTAAAGAAGAACACAAGAAGGAACCTACCATTCCCTAGTCTTATCACTGCGATATGCAAGAAGAATGGGGTTCCTATCAATGAGTCTGGATACACTCGGCTCATAGAACCTTTGATGAAGACAGTACCATCCACCTCCTCGAGATACATGAGAAGGCTGCCAAAGTCGAACTTAGAAAAAGAGGAGTAGCGGATCAGCAGCAAGGAGCTTTTGACATGAATTCGTTCAACGAATTTGTGAACAACTACTAGATGGGGAGTCAACGGAATGCGCAAAGGCGAGATGAAATGAACGGAATGGACCGGAGGTCGGAGTGGAACAATCATGTTACCCACCTACACCGCTATGAGCAAATCCCCTTCCGGCAAGATAACATTGACGGGTATGGTCACTATGAGTATCCACCTTATTACCCACCACCATAGCTCTATCCACCGCCCGATGTCGATCCATCGTTGTACTATCAAGGCTATCAAGGATTTTATCCTCCACCACCTCTTGGAGGATCTTCGCCCTGAACCACCATCTGGATTGGAAGAAAAACACCGAGAGGGGAGTATCTTTTCTTTTTCTCTTTATTTTCCTAGTTTCCTATCTACTCTTAGCTAGGTTTGGGGGAGGAATTTGACTATTACTTGCTCGGTCTATAATAACTTTAAATACTCGCACTTAGTAGTTTGAATTTTAGTTTATACTTGTTTGTTACGTCTAAGGTCTTTTACTTGTTGAAAAATATTTTGATATGTGGGAGAGTACCGAGTGTGAGCCATAACTAAGATTAAAGGTTGTGGATTTGTTTTCTTGCTTCGCTGCTTGCTGAATATATGCTCTGACCGAATCCAACCCATGCTACTTTGATGAGTGAGTTTACTTGCTACTCTAATTGAAGTCATGTGTGCAACCGTGTGAACACTGCTACCCTTAAGTCTTTATTTATCAGTAGCATGAATATGATTAAAAGTACTCACCTTTTTGAATCCTTTTCGCTAACCCCGCTGAAAGCTTTTTTAAGCCCCTATGATACACCACCATATACATGCTTTACTTAAGCGGTGACAGCAACCTACCGCCTAGCTTGAACGAAGAAACAAAGCAACGAGTTCCAAAGAGTGGAGGAGAATCATATTTTGATCATGATCGAGAATTGGTTAGAGAAGAAGACCCCAACCCTAGTTCGAGAATTGGTTTGGGGAGAAGTGGAAGATGATCATTATCGAAAGGTAACCTTGTTGGCCCTGCTGTTTATTACCGGTGCTAAAAATCACTAGCTCTTGCTCCAGAAAAAATAGAAAGAAAGTACCGAAAAAAGCAAAGGTACAAAAGTATCGGAGTGGATCTGTGGTCCTTGTGATCACCGTTTTCGTGTTGGGCATGTTACAGATACTACCTTACCGGCATGGCCCTAAAAGCTACATGTCCGTGAGGGTTGATGGCAAGTATACCAAACCAGCACGCACAAAAGTGCGGAATCAGTAAAACAGACACTATCAAAAAATGTAGAGACTAAAAGTGCCCAATAATGGCCAACCAAAAAGCATACGAGTCAGTAAAACGACTACAAAAAATAGTATGTCAAAATAAAAAGAAAAAGAAAAAAGAAAAAATAAAAGAGCAAGTAGTCTATGTGTGAAGCAACCGATGGAGTAGTTACGATGATAAAGGAGGTGTTGAAGAATTTGTCGTTGAGAGAGGACGAAGTCGAAGGAAGGAACTCTTGTCCAAAGGATAAGTCCCTCCAAATACCCTTTATTCTACCTTGTTATCTTTTAACGAGGCTTGCCCAAACACTCATCTATATTATCCTACCTATTTTACTTACCAAGCCAACCTGAGTACTACTTTGATTTGTGCCTTGACTTTTGGAGCAGGATTATATAACGTTACCACGAGGTAATGATTTTGAAGTACACCTATAAGGACATTGGGTTACACTTGTAACCGCTGGCTGTAGTGAGTGATGCTTACTTGTTACTTGTTTGCTGTGGAGTCATAAGTTGGAGTTGAAACTAAGCGAGTCAGTAGAAGTTTTGAAACCCTAGAAACTGGCAGCTTGTCTATGTGGTGGTTTACTCTTGCTGCTCATTTCATGGTCACTTCTTGATTATCGTTATTGCCTTGCTCAAGGATAAGCAAGAAACTGGTTTGGGGGTATGATGTGACAATGAAATGTGCGATATAGCATGCTTTTAGACCCTCATTTTTTGCCTTAGATGCAATATTTGTATCGTTTTATGGTCGATTACCAACTTCGTGTGTTTTCTATAGGTCATGATTGTGTTTTTGAGGAATTGTACGATTTCAGACACCAAAACGACGTAATTTTGCGAGATCGAGGAAGTTAAGCAAATACGGCGGATTGACCGTTGCACGGAGTTCAAGGAGTCAAAACATGTCATGCGACCAACCAATGCGAAGATAATTGAAGATGCAACAACATTGTAGAAGATCACTTTTTCAAGGAAACGAAGTTACGAAGCCCGAAATTGAAAAATGAAAGAAAACAGATTCGAAGCTGCATGAATCGCACTTGGCGGCCACCAGGGGACCGCAGAAGGGGTCACTACGGTCCACAGGCGACCGCAGTGCAGTGGCGGTTTATTCTGGGCTGTTTCTCCTGGCCTGTCAGGCTAGAGCCCGCCTTCCTTATTGATAAATAGCGGCCAGAACTCGATTTCTACACTATAAATAAGACCTCAGAGGTCTCATAATTCTACACCGCTCACGAAGCAGCTCTCCTGAGAGAGAACCACCCGGAAGTGAAACCCCAAAACCGCTGGCCGTTAGGCACCCATAAGGAGGAAACCCTATAAGCAGCAGCACAAAGACATCAGAGACTAAGCTTCTTCTTCCTTTTCATCCTAGTTTTCGATTTCTGTCTTTAGAATAATATGAGTAGCTAACTTTCTTTTGTAAAGGCGAATTGCCGTAACTCTGCTTTTGCTACTTATTTATATACCGTGATATATTAATGGAATAGTTATTAGACGTAAATCATGGTTATACAACTCTATACATCCTTCGTGGTGTAATGTTCTGCTGAGTGATACAGTAGTTTCATTGAACTGAGTAGGGGTACTCGTGCCGACTGCGCCTTGTGCACCATAGTATTATGCCCTGCTGTCGTTAGAGGTAATCGCGTAGGATTTTAGCTTGGAAGTTGGGAGTAGCATAGCAGAGGGAGGTCGGGTAACCTTTACGCCTTTCCTTCATTGAATTACAACAAAGCAATTAGAGTTCACTGCGAATTAATCATTCTGTCTGCGATCAATCTGTTTACTTTTCTGCACACAATATACAAACGATATTTGATTGTTCCTATGCTATGTGTCCGAGGAGAACGACATCCCGAGTTAACTTACTGCTATTGTTGTAGTTTGAAAGCTTCTGACTAATATAAATTTAATCTTTGATTGTAGTTGAGGATTACAGGTACTACAACGCTTTCAAATCCTTAAGTGCAGATCACTTAGCAATACCATTTTCCCTACAAAAACTTATAAATTGCTCTGAAAGAAATTCGAGGCCATTTTCAGTCCTTAAACATTTTATACCTCTACCTTTCTCATTTTTCATGAGAGCATGCCAGTTTTTAAAAGTAGTAAATGCATTAGACTTGTTCTTGAGTATATAGACCCAAACCTTTCTAGTATGATCATCAATAAGAGACATAAAATACCTGCCTCCACCATGAGAGGCAACACCAGCTGGTCCCCATAAGTCAGAATGGATGTAATCTAGAGGCTCAACAGTTTTGTGAGTAGCTGTAGGAAAACTATTTTTCTTAGCTTTTCCTAAAATACACCGCTCACAAAGTTGTAGCTTCTCTAACTTCTCTTCCTTTATCAAGTTTTGTTTCTGAAGTTCAATTAATCCTTTTTGACTTATGTGACCTAGCCTCTTGTGCCAGAGATCAGAGCTTGCAGTAGTAATAGAATAAGCATGATCATAGATAACATCACAAGTCACATAATAAAGCCTATTTATTCTAGTACCCTGCAACATAATAACATCTTTTGCAACACTTATTTATTGAAAAACACTTGTTTCTTCAAGATATCTGGACAAAGGTATCTAATGACCTTAGTCTCCAGCAATCTTGTGCAGTCTTCAAATCTTCAAATATGTTGAGCTCTTCTGCCGGATGCCTTCTTCTTGTTCTTCTTCAGAGAAATAAAAAATTACATTCAGAGACCTGGCATCCTATAGAAGATTTGCTAGACTATCATACTTAGTGATTTTCCTCTTTTACAGTGTTCAATTGAACCAAGAGTACTAACCACCTTTCTGAGCTAAGATAAGTCATTAAGTTGCTGATCAAAATCTAAATAGATATTCCTAACTAATTTTCCCCTTTTTGATCAGTCAACGATGACTATATGACCTATTACAAGTCTGGATGACGAAACAATCCACCACTTAATCAATTCATAAGATCTTTCAATTCTTTCAATTAAGTGCAAAAAGTAAACATCAACCAAATCACAAGGTGTGATCTTTGCTGACAAGTTATCTTTTTATAAATTGATATCTCACTACAAGAAAACTTGGAAAAAACGACGTTATGGGGCGACGGATTTTATCCGTCGCCCCATAACGACGGATCGGTAAACTGGGCGACGGAATCTATCCGTCATTCCATGACGGATATTAGTTATCCGGCGCTTATGAGCGACGGATAACTTAGCCGTCGCTAACTTGGGCGACCGATAACTATGTATCCGTCGCCCAAGTTTGACTTTTATTAAAAAAAAAAAGAAATTTTTTTTTTTAAACTGGGCGACGGATAGATTATCCGTCGCCTTATAGCGACGGATACCTATCCGCCGCCATTTGGGTCGACGGATCGATTCTCGGGCCGAAACACGTGTCCGCTGCCCGTAATTTCCTAGTTTCACGATGCAGAGGCGTAGCCTCATTTTCTTCATCTTCTCCTTCTTCTTCCTCATTCTCTTCTTTCCTCTCTTCGCTTCGTGAATTGTTCGTTATTCCGCCAATCTTGGTGCCTAATCAAGCTAGTGGGACAAGGAGTTTGTTTCTTCGATCAATTTCAGATTTCTACCGATTAATCAAGGTATTTTTGCTAAAACCCTAGTTTTTTAAAATTTGGGGATTTTGTTTATTTTGATTAATTTGAGCAATTATATGTATATATGATAAGTATGTAGTAGTTAGTTTAGTTAATTTGATCAATTATATGTAATTTGTTCAATTTGATAGTTAGTTTAATTAATGATATGAATGTATGTAGTATGTTAAGTTTGGTATGTATGAATGTATGTAGTTAGTTTGATTTGTGTGTTAAGTATATATAGTTAGTTTAGTTAATTTGATATGTTTGTTAAGTATAGAAGTATGTAGTTTTGATTTGATAAATTTGTATGTTAAGTATGTAATTTGATATGAATATATGTAGTAATTCGATATGTATAGAGTAATTAGTTAATTTGATATGTATGTTAAGTATATAATATATGTACTAAGAGGTTGAAATGGTTATTATATATGTCCAATTTTGTAACACATCGAACACTTAATTAATAATTAATTTATAAGGAACATATAATAATTAACAATTAACCTCTACAATCTTCTTATCCTAATTGAATCGATCTAATAAATTAAATACGATCTAATCAATTGGAACGCCTCAAAGTTAAAAATAAAGTAAACAATGAATTCGATACTCATGGATGTACGATCGCATGCCGTAAATGATGAGTTTCTAGGAGTTTCAGAGAAGGGGTTAAAGGTTTCATCTGCTTGCCATGGGACATCCGTTTGTGCAATTGGGGGTTGATAAAGTGTCCTTGACATTGAAACTCAAGGAAACAAGCAATTTATGACGCCATCGCAGATTCGAGCACTTATGACGTTATGGATTCATGCCCGAGTATCATGTATGGATTCATCACGGTGAGGAAGCACCGCCCATGGCATACCTCCAAAGGGAGGGAGAGGCGGGTTTGGGGCCGCCTATTGAGTGCCTTTCCGCTTGTCGAACATGTGCATGGTGTATTGGGAGGAGGATGTAGATCTTGGAATGCAAGTTCTGTGGTAGGAGCGCCACAAGTGATGAGGAGGGGGTGCATGAGAATGAGGAGTTTCATCCGCTTTGTCTCTAGCTTGTATAACTAGTAATCATTAGTTGATATATATATGAAACCAAACATTATGGTAAAATTGAAGTCATGTAACTTATATTATGTAATGCCTTAACAATCGATCAAGCTAATATAACTTATATTACGAGCAATTGATTGAATTATTGTGAAATTGATTTATTACCGTAAATGAAAGACCTCGATCTAATGAATTCAAACGTGTCGTTATTATCTAATTATTCAATGAATACCGATCGTGGATGGATGTATTGTCGCATTTCAATGGCGTAGTTCAATGGAGTTTTCAAAGGGGTTCAAGGTTTCATTGAATTTGCAATGTCAAACCGGCTTGTGTAAAGGACGGGTTGATAAAGTGTCCTCAGGCAATGAAACAAAGGCAGTAAACAAGCAATACGTGACTCCTAAAGTGGTAGTCCAAAGACTTGAGGAAAATGGATTCCTTCCTGCGACGTATGGAATCATCATGGTGAGGAAGCAAAGACCGCCCAATACATATGACCAATACGCATAACGTGGAAGGAAGAGAAAAATGAACAAGTCGGGAACAATCCTAATCAAGGCGATGCTATTCGAGCTCGAGTCGAACAAATGGTGTACGATGTCATAGGGCGGAGTTCGTGGACACAACCAACACCGAAACCGAGGTGGAGGTGGAGGAACCACCGAATCCCGAGGATCATTGTTCTTCGACTTGTTAGAATCATCAAGGAAGCCGGTTTACCCGGTGTAAGCTCACCGAAGTTGTCTTTGTTATCTCGCTAATGAGTTGTAAGGCTAATGGCCGAATCAAACGAGCTTCAATGAATGGGTTGACGAATGTCGGACCTTTGTCAAGAAAACCTAGTTCCCACCAACTTTTACCAAGCCAAGAAAAGATGCGGGATTAGGGTCTGCAGGTAACCATAGATCGTTGTCCGAAAATGTGCATGATATATCGGGAGGAGGATGCATCTAATAGAATGCAAGTTCTGGTAAGGAACGCACAAGCGCTATAAGGAGGGGCCGCAAAGAAACGATAAAAGAAAAATCTCACATAAGAAAATGTGGTACTTCCTCTAGCACCTCGCTTGAAAAGATCAGATGCTTCAAGTGCTTCATGGATAAAATGCGGTGGCACAAGGAGCGAGTAATCTCGGATAATGTCAAGGTGGTAGAATGGACCATCCAAACAGACTCACCCGCATGGAAATCGCTTGACAAGACATATCCAGAGTTTGCACCAATCTAGAAATGTACGCTGGGACTTTGTACGGATGGTTTTAACCTGCTCGTAGTGAACGAATACTCTTGTTGCCGCTTATGCTCACACCGCATAATCGCCCTTGAGTGCATGAAGGAGCCATTCATGTTTCGATCGCATTGGTGCTCGGGCCGAAGATCCCGGATCGACGCTGATGTTTTCTTGCAACCCCTAATCAAGGAGCCGATCGAGTTGTGGACGGATGGTATCCTCAAGATATGATGTGTCGACAAAAAGAACTTCACCTTGAGAGCAATCTTCTTCGACTGTGAGTGACTTCCTGCATCTATGCTATCTCGAAGGAAAACAAAGAGGAAATATGCATGTCCACATTGCTTGGAGGATATGTATGCATTTAGACCCAAGGGTAGTGGAAAATTTTGTTGGTTTGATTGTCATCGAGGTTGCTAGAAAGTGACCATCCGCTCAGAAGAACAAGGATCAATTCTTGAAAAATAAAGTCGCTAATAAAAAGCCCGACAAGACTTACTGTGCACAAATTCTTGCGAGATTGATAGATTGGTCTTATGAAGGTGACCGAGCTTGGGTGGATGAAGCATAACGAGAAAATTGGTAAAAATGTGGTTGAGGAAGAGAAGCATTTTCGACTCGCCTTATCGAGCAGCTTCTTATCCGTCACAACTTAGATTTCATGCACATTGAGAAGAACGTGTTCGAGAACTTATTCAATACACTTTGCAACATTGAGGGAAAAACAAAGGACCATGCGAAGTCTAGATCCGAGTTGTCGACGTGGTGTAAAAGGCCCGAGTTGACAAAGAAGGATGAGAATGGTAAGTGGTCGAAAGCTGCATACACAATCGACAACGCTTAGGTCAATTTTGTTTGATCGGGTGAGGGCATCGAAGTTTCCCGTATAATTACGCCTCAAATTTAGAGAGGTGTGGATTTGAAGAAGACAAAGGTTTATGGGATGAAGAGCCACGATCACTATGTGTTCATGGAGAGGCTTATCCCTAGCATTTCGAGAGCTTCACCAAACACGATGGACCGCTATCACCGAGTTGAGCTTATTTTTCAAAAATTTAGGCACAAGGGTGGTTCATGATAAAGTGTTGGAAAATCTTGAAAGGAACATACCATTGATTCTATGCAAGCTCGAGCGATCTTTCCACCGAAATGGGTTTGATTCTATGGAGCACTGTTTGTTCACCTTCCTCATGAAGCGAGACTTGCGGTCCGGTTCAAGATCGATGGATGTATCCATTCGAGAGGTACTTGGGAAATTGAAGAAGTATGTCAACAACAAAGGTAAACTCAAGGTTCGATTGCCAATGCCTACATTCGAGAGGAAACGCAACCTTCCGCTCTTATTACTTTGATGAACACGCCCCTACGACAAAGAAGGCCGGCCGAAATGCGTATACATTCGTAGTTCAAGCGGATGATGAGTTTTCCCTATCCGCCTTCGTGGTATCAGAGACCTCTTGTGCAGCTAAGAAAGAATATCTTACGGATAAAGAGTTGAAAGCAAACCAATATTATGTCCTCATGAATCAGGCCGAGGTTGAAAGATATGGTACTATTTACAGGTCAAGAACCATTTATTTAAATTTTAATATAGCTACGCAAGTCTCTACTTCAATTATAGATTTATCATCGAATCAATGTTTGCGCTTTTTCAAAAGCGTTGTTTGGAAGAAAATCCTCGATGACAGAGGATACACTAGAGGAACTACTGACTCAAAAATTCCTGCTGCACTTCCAGATTGGTTCCGAGAGTATGTCCGAATCCTATTAACAACGCCACATGCATATACTTAAAGGCTCGCAGAGGGTCCATTCAAAAGGTCTACACATTCCTGTGTTATATAGTCAATGGCCTTAGGTTCCACACGATCGAATGTAACACTACCATGGCATAAGCAACCCGGTGTGTGTTAATGGTGCGTAAGAGTATGGAGACGCTACTTTGTTTGATTTCCACGGCAAGCTAAAACGAATTGTGAGGATTGAATATTCGATTGCCATTTAAACGAACCTTCTTGTTTGACGCCGAGTGGTATGATCCTAATCCAGAGGTACGAGGAAGAACGAGCGTATGAAATGGTTGATGTGAACCAAAAGAAGAGGTACCGAACCAAGTATGAACCATTTATTCGACTCAAGCACCACAAGTGGTGTTTCTTGAATATCCAAGCGTAAAACGCGATAAGGGGAATGGTTAGTCATGTACCTATTCGTGCTCGCCGAAAGTGGAGTACATTGAGAAAGACGACTCAATTACCAACTCGCACTCAACAAGAGGATGTCGATAAACAAGGTAAGATCCCATAGAAGCGTATGATGAGTTGTTTGATCCGCATCGAGGACCAATATGTAGTCTTAGAGGACGGCTATAATGGTATATTATGTGTATTATGAGTAATTATATGTGTTATTATAATCATATGTATTATAACTCGTACTAACACATTTTTATCAGATTTATTACATTTTTTTGCAGATGTCATGACAGAGGTCAGCCCACCTATCGCCTCTCCCCACGCAGCCGGCCGCATGATAGTGGTGGGTCGGGACACCGCCGATGGAGGGCTCAAGATCGTGACAGAGGTCTCGATTCCCGAGACCCCGGGCGTAAGAGAGCAACGGTTTCTACCAACAGTTTGACACATCGGAGGACTACCACGACGATTGTCCCTACCTCGTGTTCGATCCAAACAATCCCAACGCCACGTGGGACTATTGCTCGTGATTTTCCCTATTGGTCCCGCCAAGTAAGTATTATACATTCTTCTTAAATATGTAAAACATAACCGATAATGATAGTCGACAAGTATAAATTGTTGTACTAAAGTAATGCATATTCGCTTTCTTGTATCTTATACATTGACAATGTTATGGCCCTGGAGGTGCACAACAAACTAGGTGACATCTTCCTGAGCAGGAGAGAGCCACCCAAAGGTGGTGGTGAGGTTGGAGCCACATCTCTGAGCGCATGAGGGCCGAGTACTTCATGAGCCGAGGGTGTTAAAATATGACATTCATTTGTTTGTAATTATAATCGCTTTTAATATGAGTGGTATGTTAGCCATCGTATGTGAGTGGTATGTTAGCCACTTTATTTGGGTGATATGTTAGTCACCATTGTGTTAGTAAATTTTAGGACAATGTGAGTGGTATGTTAGCCACCAGATGTGAGTGGTATGTTAGCCACTTTATTTGGGTGATATGTTAGTCACCATCAGGTTAGTAAATTTTAGGACAATGTGAGTGGTATGTTAGCCATCAGATGTGAGTGGTATGTTAGCCACTTTATTTGGGTGATATGTTAGTCACCATTGTGTTAGTAAATTTTAGGACAATGTGAGTGGTATGTTAGCCACGTATGTGAGTGGTATGTTAGCCACTATATGTGAGTGGTATGTTAGCCACTTTATTTGGGTGATATGTTAGTCACCATATCTCATATGTTGTTAGACATGTATCGACTTTGGATGTTGTATGAAATTGGGAATGTAGAAGGAGTACTTCATTCAAAGAGTTGATCCCAGATTCCGCGCTTATTTAGACTGGGATCCAAACTGCATAGGATATGGTCTCAGACGCGGAAGGCCATTCGATCGGGTGGCCCAATCCTCCACAAAGTTGATGCAACGGAGGGCCTTTGGGATGCCTATCAACCGAATCGATGTCCAGACGTTGTTTGACCAACAGTAACTGGCATCCCCACCGACACGGCAGAAGGGCCGCTCACCACCTTGGGAGGCGATCTATCATCGATTATTATCAATCGGTGCGATATATGTTTTTGCAATCTAGCATTACGTATGTATGAAGTCTCACGCTTCTATTACTTGTAGATGATAAATTGTTGACTAGATCCGGTTTGATTCAGTGGCACGGGGAGGTGACATCCAAGTATGCCATCTTCAAGAAGGCCAAGGTATATGGGTATGGACCGATCACGGCCTCGCCTATTGTGTATGTTTATGTTGCTTAAAGGTCATATTTGTACCCTATTACAAGTTACTTTTAAAAAACAAGAATCGATCATTATATCTCTATTTATTTACATTTCAGCCGAGGTTGATGCTCGTGTGGCGAGGCAGAGGACGAGACGGTGATGTGTGTCAATCAACAAGTTGACAACATCTTCCTAGAGGTCAACAAACCGACAAGAAAGGATTTAATATATGGACTGGAGCCTCGGCTTGCATCTCGTTAGTCCAAATAAGGCTCCTCATCATCATCCCAAGAATTCCCAGACGTCTGCTTACACACAGTGTCTATGGTCGAAATGGTGCAAGAAGTCCCGGAACATGTTGCTCGCTAACTCAAGAGATGGAGCAACAAAGGGACGAGATGGAGCAACAAAGGGACGAGATGGAGCCATGACAGAGAACGTAAGGAGGAGAACGAGCGCCTTCTACATGTATGGAGTGCCATGTCCCAGCCCGCCATCACCCACCCCCACCCCGCCTCGATAGCTAGTTATGTATCTCAGATGTTCGGATTTTTTTCAAATTTACACTTGTTCGATAATTTCTCCATTCAATATTACTTTTTTATTCATTGAAACATTTTCCGTGATATTGATTTATTATCTAACATTATATTGATTAAATAGGTGAACTACGAAAATAGGGATTAATATGAAATAAATAGTGATCACAAGTGACTTGAATTAGTGACGGAATTTCAAATTCGCCACTAGTCCAATTAGATGAAGCGACGGATAGATTCTATCCGTCAAGAATATAGCGACGGATAATCTATCCGTCAAGAGATTTAGCGACGGATAGATCCTATCCGCCGCTAAATTTCGAATTAAAAAATAATAATGGTCAATCCGTCAACTGTCATGTCATGACGACGGATTGTTATCCGCCATTTTAGGGCGCGGATTTTCTATCCGTTATCCGTCCGCCAGCAGCGGGCTAGATATTCGGAGCTTCAGAAGCGGATCTATCCGTAGCCTGTCCGCCAGATTTTTGTAGTGTCTCAGAGTAGGTTCATCGTTATGTTACAGAAAGTTCAGATAACATTAATAAAATAAAACATAATTTAGTCAAGAAGATACAAAATACAGTAAATTAGGACAACAGGAGTAACCAAGCACCAAGTAAACATCCTAATAAACTAGTGTTCAAGTCTTCAAATCTTCAAAAGCAGTTCCATGGATCAATCTGCAAATTTTCTATCACCAAACCTTTTGATATCATCAGAGTAGTCATAGAGAAGAGTTCTGACAATCATCTCTGTGTCTCTGGCAAATCCACAGACTTCCTTGTAGGTTTTGGTAGGATTTTTCTTGGCAAAATGTTTGACCCACAGATACTTTCTCCACTTCCAGGCATGCTCGATTCTGATATCTGATAGCTTGAAGTATTCATATATGATCTTCAGATATCTGATGTCACCTTGTATTGATCTTTAGTCATGTAGAATGACTCAAAGGGTTACACGGCAAGTCTTTGCCTTGTGCCTGTTCTAGTGATGTTGGAAATTCTGTGCATATCATCCGATTTCCATAAGGACATTCATCGAGAGGTCCTTCTTCACGGCTTCTATTCTCTTGATAACTTCAAAATCGAACCAGCTTTGATGTGGTCAGTGTTAATCGAGATCGCTTGTCTTTTCTCCATGCCATGAGTTGTTTATGGATTGGTTCGAAATTTTGAATTTACCAAGAAGTGCTTAAGTTTCGTAATCCAAGAGCTATTCTTCCGATTAATGCACCTATGTATGAGGAGTTGTCACCTTCACATACTAAATTCTAGCTTCTTTCCTCCGAGTGGAAGTCGATTTTTTCTTCTTTCATTCTTATTCTATTCCTCCTTGCCTTGAATTCTCCCTTGGGGGATTGCTTGAAGAACCACCCTGGATTTACTTGGTATTTCCAGAGGGTGTTTTAGCTGCCAAAGGATTTGCAGCTATGGGCTCAGATAGGCTATTGTTGGTCCAGTTAACGGCAAAGTAAAAGACGGGGGGGGGGGGGGGGGAATAGTCTTTTTCAAACTTTTGTCGATAAACACAATTTCTCAGATATCTGTGAAGATATCTGATACTTATTTTCAGAGAGCGGAAGACTTTTTCTGATAAGTGCACGTGCTCAGCAAGATATGTGTAAATATTTAGCAATGTAAATAAAGCATGTAATAGATTGCAGAAAATAACACAAGTCTTTATAGTGGTATGTGAAGGTATGAATCCTTCAACTAATCCACTTCGCCCTTTCTCGCACCTAGAATCCACTACGACGTATAATCGAGGTAACCTTATAAGTATCTTCTCTTGATTCCTAAATACACCAGTTCCCAACTAAGTGTTCCCCGAGTTATTCCCTGCTTTCTCACCAAGTACTTCCCAGACTAAACCTTGAGCTATTCCTTAGTTTCCTAAACTAAGTACTTCCTATGCTCAAGAATCTCGAGTTATTCCTTAGTTTCCCAAACTAAGTACTTCCCGTACTCCACGATTAAGGTGTCAAGTTAAGGTAGTTTGTCAGTGAGCTTCCTTTTAACTTGTTCGCTTATGCATAGCTCTACTAATCAAGTATACTTAATACACTTTTCAATGTGGTATCTTGTTCTCGACCACCCAAGTCTATGATAAGTGTTCAAGAGAATGAATCTAAATGAAATCTTAATTCAACTCCTTCAGTATAACAATGCTTGTTAAGGATCGTGACACTTAGAACTTTTGTGCTACTTAGAATCAAGAGCTTGGTCGCAATGTAAAGCTTCAAGGTAAGTAGTATACTTGAGAGTTTGAAAGATAGTGTTCAGGTTCTCGTGTAAGTTCTGTGTTTTACAAGCATTCTAAGTGTTGATATTTATAGTTGAAAACCATGCCGCTTGAATAGTATCCGTTAGCTCAATGAAATTCAAACTATTGATATCTCGAGTATAATCAAGACGCTTGTCTTCTTCTTCGTAGATCGCTGCTTTTGTTCGTATATTTCGTCATGCATTTAATGTAATCAGATTATACTTTGTCTCAGAGTGCCAACGAACTATGCATGCTTTCAAGCAAAGGCACGCCCTTTTCGTAGACTCTTCACATCTCCAGACATTTGTTACAACATTGTTTCGTAAACATAGTTCAAGGTATCCGAGTGTAGATATCTGTAAGCACTTTTCCACATTTAGAAACCTTGTATTCTCAGATATCTTTTGCAACACTTGTTTATTGAAAAACACTTGTTTCTTCAAGATATCTGGACAAAGGTATCTAATGACCTTAGTCTCCAGCAATCTTGTGCAGTCTTCAAATCTTCAAATATGTTGAGCTCTTCTGCCGGATGCCTTCTTCTTGTTCTTCTTCAGAGAAATAAAAAATTACATTCAGAGACCTAGCATCCTATACAAGATTTGCTAGACTATCATACTTAGTGATTTTCCTCTTTTACAGTGTTCAATTGAACCAAGAGTACTAACCACCTTTCTGAGCTAAGATAAGTCATTAAGTTGCTGATCAAAATCTAAATAGATATTCCTAACTAATTTTCCCCTTTTTGATCAGTCAACGATGACTATATGACCTATTACAAGTCTGGATGACGAAACAATCCACCACTTAATCAATTCATAAGATCTTTCAATTCTTTCAATTAAGTGCAAAAAGTAAACATCAACCAAATCACAAGGTGTGATCTTTGCTGACAAATTATCTTTTTATAAATTGATATCTGAGAGTAGGTTCATCAGATATGTTACAGAGAAAGTTCACAGATAACTTTAATAAAACATAATTTAGCGCAGTCAGCAAGGTACAAAATACATAGTAAATTAGGACAACAGGAGTAACCAAGCACCAAGTAAACATCCTAATAAACTAGTCTTCAAGTCTTCAAATCTTCAAAAGCAGTTCCATGGATCAATCTGAAAATTTCCTATTACCAAACCTTTTGATATCATCAGAGTAGTCATAGAGAAGAGTTCGATAATCATCTCCGCAGGTCCGCAAATCCACGTACTTCCTCAGGTTTTGGTAGGATTTTTCTTGGCAAAGTGTTTGAACCACAGATACTTTCCCCACTTCCAGGCATGCTCGATTCTGATATATGATAGCTTGAAGTATTCATATATGATCTTCAGATATCTGATGTCACCCTTGTATTGATCTTCAGTCATGTAGAATGACTCAAAGGGTTCCACGGCAAGTCTTGGCCTTGTGCCTGTTCTAGTGATGTTGGAAATTCTATGCATATCATCTGGCTTTCCATAAGGACATTCTTCAGAGAGGTCCTTCTTCATGGCTTCTATACTCTTGATAACTTCAAAACCCAACCAGGCTTTGATGTGGTTGGTGTTAATCAAGATTGGCTTGTCTTTTCTCCATGCCATGAGTTGTTTATGGATTGGTTCTGGAAATTTTAAATTTACC
Organism: Plantago major; assembly: GCA_026545765.1. NCBI lineage: Eukaryota > Viridiplantae > Streptophyta > Magnoliopsida > Lamiales > Plantaginaceae > Plantago > Plantago major. The sequence goes on from JAIFAC010000041.1 coordinate 135,514, forward strand.
AGTAAGTGCTTAAGTTCCAGAATCCAGTAGCCATTCTTCTGATTAATGCACCTGTAGACAGAGGAGTTGTTGTCAGTCTTCACATACTAAATTCTAGCTTCTTCTGTCCTGAGTGGAAGTTGACTTTTTCTTCTTTCAGCTCTTATTCTATTCCTCCTTTGCCTTGAATTCTCCCTTGGGGGATTGCTTGAAGAACCACCCTGGATTTACTTGGTATTTCCAGAGGGTGTTTTAGCTGCTAAAGAATTTGCAGCTATGGGCTCAGATAGGCTATTGTTGGTCCAGTTAACGGCAAAGTAAAAGAAGGGGGGATGAATAGTCTTTTTCAAACTTTTGTCGATAAACACAATTTCTCAGATATCTGATACTTATTTTCAGAGAGCGGAAGACTTTTTCTGATAAGTGCACGTGCTCAGCAAGATATGTGTAAATATTTAGCAATGTAAATAAAGCATGTAATAGATTGCAGAAAGTAAATAACACAAGTCTTTATAGTGGTATATGAAGGTGGCGTAATCCTTCAACTAATCAACTTCGGCCTTTCTCAGACCTAGAATCCACTACGACAAATAATTGAGGTAACCTTACAAGTATCTTCTCTTGATTCCTAAATACACTAAGTTCCCAACCAAGTGTTCCCCCTGAGTTATTCCTCGGCTTTCTCACCAAGTACTTCAGACTGTAAACCTTTGAGCTATTCCTTAGTTTCCCAAACTAAGTACTTCCTATGCTCAAGAATCTTGGAGTTATTCCTTAGTTTCCCAAACTAAGTACTTCCTGCATCACTACCATTAAGGTGTCAAGTTAAGGTAGTTTGTCAGGTGAGCTTCCTTAATAACTTGTTCAGTTATGCAGATAGCTCTATGAATCAAGTATACTTAATACACTTTTCAATGTATGGCATCTTGTTCTTTACTGACCCAAGTCTATGATAAGTGTTCAAGAGAATGAATCTCAGATATGAAATCTTAATTCAACTCCTTCACATATAACAATGCTTGTTAAGGATCAGGACACTTAGAACTTTTGTGCTACTTAGAATCCAGAGCTTTAGTCGCAACAGAAAGCTTGAAGGTAAGTAGTATGCTTGAGAGAGCTTGTGTGAGTATTTAGTGTTCTTGGTGTAAGTTCTGTGTGTGTGTATTCAAGCATTCTAAGTGTTTATATTTATAGATGAATTTGAGTGTTGTTTAATAGTATCCGTTAGGCTTAAATCAAATTCAAACTATTGATATCTGAGTATAGTACTGTTGCACGTTTGTCTTCTTCTTCAGAGACTACCATTTTTGTTCGACATTTCGTCTGCAAGATATAATGCAATCAGATTATACTTTGTCCTCAGAGTGCCAACGGAACTATGCATACTTTCTAAAGCCTTGCACGTCCCTTTCCAGAGACTATCATAACTCCAGATACCACTTGTTAAAAATATATTGTTTCCCGGAAACATAATCTTTATCCAAGGTATCTGAGTGTAGATATCTGTGGGCACTTTTCCTCGTTCAGAAACCTTGTATTTTCAGATATCTTTTGCAATACTTGTTTATTGAAACACTTGTTTCTTCAACATATCTGGACATAGGTATCTAATAACCTTTGTCTTCAAAGAATCTTGTGCGCCTTTCTTGGTCTTCTTCAAAGTTGAGCTTCCTTAATAACTTCAAAACATCATTTTAAAGTTGAGCTTCTCCTGTTGGATGCCTTCTTCTTGGTCTTCTTCAAGCAAATAAAAATTACATTCAGAGACCTAACATCCTATACAAGATTTACTAGACTATCATACTTAGTGATTTTCCTCTTTTACAGTGTTCAAGTGAACCAAGAGTACTAACCACCTTTTTGAGCTAAGATAAGTCATTAGGTTGCTGTTCAAAATCTAAACAGATATTCCTAACAAATTTCCCCCATTTTGATCAGTCAACGACGACTATCTGTCCTATTACAAATCTGGATGAGGAAACAATCCACCACTTAATCGATTCATAAGATCTTTCAATTCTTTCAATTAAGTGCAGAAAGTAAACATCAACCAAATCACAAGGTGTGATCTTTGCTGACAAGTTATCTTTTTATAAATTGTTATCTGTGAGTAGGTTCATCATATATGTTACAAAGAAATTTCACAGATAACTTTAATACATAAAATACACTTCAGCTCAATCAGCAAGATACAAAATACATAGTAAATTAGGACAACAGGAGTAACCAAGCTCCAAGTAGACATCCTAATAAACTAGTCTTCAAGTCTTCAACACTTCAAAGCAATTCCATGGATCAATCTGCAAATTTTCTATCACCAAACCTTTTGATATCATCAGAGTAGTCATAGAGAAGAGTTCTGACAATCATCTCTCTCGTGTCTCCGCAAATCCACGCACTTCCTCGTAGGTTTTGCAGGATTCTTGGCAAAGTGTTTGACCCACAGATACTTTCCGCACTTCCAGGCATGCTCGATTATGATATCTGATAGCTTGAAGTATTCATATATGATCTTCAGATATCTGATGTCACCTTTGTATTGATCTATAGTCAAGTAGAAGGACTCATAGGGTTCCACAACAAGTCTTGCTCTTGTGCCTGTTCCAGTGATGTTGGGAATTCTGTGCACATCATCTGGCTTTTCATAAGGACATTCATCAGAGAGGTCCTTCTTCATGTCTTCTATTCTCTTGATTACTTCAAAATCCAACCAGGTTTTGATGTGATTGGTGTTAATCAAGTTTGGCTTGTATTTTCTCCATGCCATGAGCTGTTTATGGATTGGTTCTGAAAATCTTTCATTTACCAATAAGTGCTTGAGTTCCAGAATCGAGTAGACATTCTTTTGATTAATGCACCTGTAGACAGAGGAGTCATTGTTGGTCTTCACATACTCAATCTTGGCTTCTTCAGGCCTGAGTGGTAGTTGAAGTTTTCTTTGTTCGGCTCTCAGCCTGTTCCTCCTTTGTCTTGAATTCTCCCTTGGGGGATTGCTTGAAGAACCACCCTGGATTGACTTGGTATTTCCAGAGGGTGTTTTAGCTGCCAAAGGCTTTGCAACTATGGGCTCAGATAGGCTATCAACCTTTCTTCTTTTTCTGTGAAGAGGAGCTTCATCTTCATCAGTCTCTTCATCATCATCATCGAGATCGATTCTTGTGAAAATTTTGAAGCCTTCTTCATTGCCCTCGGATTTGATTTGGCCTTCTTCTTCTTCTTCTTCTTCTTCTTCTTCTTCTTCTTCTTCAGAAGACTCATCAATCCTCTTACTTGTCTTCTCCTCGAGCCTTGGTACTTTGGAGGTCTTTTTGCCACGGCCCTTGTTACCATTGTTGTTTCTTCAATCGTCATGGAAGTAGCTACTATTTGCAAAGCAGCTTGAGTTGATGAGGGCTCATTTATTCTGAGTGGTGGCTGGGAAGTTTTCTTGTTTCCTCTTCCTTTCTGAGTAGCACCAACTCTAGATTTCTTCTTACCTCCCCCCTGACCTTGAGGTCCAAATCCTTCCCCCTTAGTCATTGTTGACTGACTAAGTACCACAAAGGATTCTCAGAGAGACTCAAAATTTCCTTGCAAGTAATTGTAGGCAGTAACCAACTTCTGAAGTTCAGCCTTGAGCTCCTGATTTTGTTTGATAAGTCCATTTTCCTTATCAATGAGCACTGCCAATGGGCCTAGTATGGCATCTGCTTGTCCAGCAGTGTAACTTGCCTCATGAAAAGCTTTTTCAGCTAATGACACATCATCGTCCCTTACCATTCCCAGATCCTTCTGAGCAAGGACCATACTGGTTGTTCTCTGAGTGATGAGCTCAGTGAATTTCTTCATTTCTGAGGGGACAGAGGCAATTACGGCTTTGTTTTGTGAAGACAATTCCTTTTTAAGATGTGCCAAAACTTGGTATCTATTCATGTATTCTTAGGAGTGGACATTTGGCAGTTTGTTGAATACTTCAGGAGCAATTAGCTTCCTTTTCAGATGAGAAACCGCTAAGTGTTCATTGCGGTGTTCTGCCAATGTCTTGTCTTCTTCATCATATGAGTCATCAGCCCAGTGATCTTCATCCTCTTGCACTTCTTCATCAAGGTTTCAAGGCAACCATCTCGATATGGGTTTCGCCTTTGAGGATGGTTTCTTTGGTGAAGATGCAATTTAGCATCATGCTTTTCTTCGTAAACTTGTTCAATATCTAGCTCCTTAGCAATATAATCAACAAATACCGGAGCTCTTTTAATCTCGCAGTAAGCTTCAGATCTCTTCATGGTTTGTTCTTCAAGTTTATCTAGCTCGACTCTGGATTCAGCTATCTTTTCTTCTAGTTGAAGATTTAGCTGTTGTTCTTCTTCCAACAATTGTTTGAGTTGAGCAACTCTGGTTTGGGCATCCACTATTTTTCTGAGTGTTTTCCTCAGAGTGCTCAACTACTTGTTCAGTAGTGTCCTTTTGTTGGGAAGATGGATGGGTAGATTTCTGAGGATATGTAGGAGGGGATTGTTGTGATGTCCTCTCAGTGTGCTTTTCAAAGAATCGAGGCATTGTTTCCTTGTGGAATCCCTCCGCCCCCGTGCAGGGCATCATCATCATCCTTTTTGTCATCCTCATCCTTGTGATGGTCAGAAGGAGGTTCTTCATAATCATTCTCATCAGTCTCCTTCTCTTCTTCATCTTCAGAGACCAGATTGATCACTTCTGGAATAGTGACCATTTGCCCATTTACTTTCCCTTGTTCAGAGGGTATGAACTGTAGAGTCTGGGGAAAAATAGTTTGACCATCTGCTTAGGTGAAAGCTTGGATCAGCTTTCTGGCCACTTCCTTGACAAAATCCTTATCCATCAATGTTCCGAAAGGATATTGTTCAGTGGGGAACATTGCATGGACGTAGTTTTCCAAGTCAAGGGCTCGTGCTCTCCTTGTGTGGTGATATGTCACCTTTAAGATCTCAGATAGATCGGAGCATCGGAGCTTTTGCCATTTCTTGAAGCATTTCAGATGCTTTGGCAAAGTGTGTTCCTTGAAGAAGGAAGCAAGTCCTCTTTCTCATCAACAGGGACCTTAGTGGCACTTGTTTGAGCCTGAAAGAAAGTGTTTTGAATTAATTTCAAAACTATAGTAGATATCTGGGCTTTAGAGTAGAAAGGTATCTGAGTTACCTGTGTGACAGGCTCAGATGACTTGACTACTGAGGTTCCAGGTGCCTCAGATATTTGGATATGAGGAGGAGACTGGGAAGTCTGATCCTCAGTTATTTTTCTTTCTGCTTGAACCTGAGATTAGAAACATAACACTTAGGAAATTTTATCAAGAAAAATTTTATTGACAAATCAGTTATCTGAGAGGTCAATTTCCTCCACCGGAGGCTCAGATATTGTCTCTCGAGACTTGTGCGCCTGAAGTTTTTCTTGTGATGAAGGCTTGATGCCTCATCAATTTCCATTTGTTGTGGGATTGAGCGGCAACTCCCAACAACTTCTACTTCTTTTGAACTCAAGTAGAACGTGTTAGTTTGAGAAAATGATCGTAGATTTTCTCTTTGAAGAATATAGGTATCTGAATAAAATACCTTCTCTGCAAGGTTCAGATATTTGTTCCTCGTAGACCTCGAAGTCTCGGATTCTTCTGAAGAGATAGACTTTTAAGTCTCTTCATTTTTCTTCTCAGTTGGAGCCTATTAGAAACAAACACTTTATAGTATTAGTAAAGCACATATCTGAGATGTTATATCTTAAGGAACTATCTTCTAACTGTGAGACAGGCTCCTGTTCCTTAAGTGGTGAGGCTTTGAAGCCTCCTTCTCGATTCTCGAGGTAAGCTTCAGCCTCCTCTTGTTGTCAGGTTTCTAATTCAGCCCAGAATAAAGAAATTTCATTAAATAACAAGATTTAACAACACAAAATATCACAAGTAGAGAGTTAAACCATTCAACCACCGAGCAAAGGTCAGCGATTGGTCTCGAACTTGTGACCCTTTTATGTTGGTCTCGAACTTGTGACCCTTTTATGCGTTGGTCTTGTTGTTCCATTTCAAATTTCTCGCTTGAAGTTTCGTACTTCAGACCTTTCCTAAGTGTGCAACTTGCCTCCCCGGTTGATCATTCTCGAGTGATGCCTTAGTTTGATCCTCTTATCGAGTCAGAACCCGTTTTTTACAAGATTTTCTTCAAAGAAGGAAAGATGTCAGTATCTCATGTTGTAACTCATATCATCTCAACAACATCCACCATTGGTCAGTGGTTGTTGTGGTGATTCGATCGATGAAGAAGGTGATGTCAGATGGGCCCATCCAGATCTTCTTGAGACAGACTTTTGAGTGTTGAGGCAATGGCAGTGTCCTCCAACACTAAGTTGCCACTCATCAGAGCATCTTCAATATGCTTGAGTGTTACTTGCTCTGATGGTGTGTTTTGTCCAGTGACTTTGGACACAATTGCTTTTTTCAGCAACCTTTGAAATAGGTGCTTGTTCAGCAACCTGTGGTGTAGGTTCTTCTTCAGATACCTCTACACTTGTTACTTTTTCAGTAACCTTAGCCCTCTTTGATTTCTGTAGGACTTGAGAGATGACTAATTCATCATTTTCATCACGAGCTCTCATCAGCATTAGGAACTGATTGGTCCATAATCCCTGCGGTTTATGCAGATAGGGCCTGGTACCTACCACTATTCTCATTAGCAGCATTGATGAGTTCATCAGCAATAGTATCTTTTGCAGCATTGATGAATTCATCTGCAGTGGCGGCAGATATCTGAGAGTCGACATACACAATGGGTGTGTCATCTGATTTGCCAGCAGACTTCTTTCGTGAAGTTCTGGGCTTTTTGGTCACAACTTTTCCTTCAGATATCTCTTCAGTTTTTCGTTTCTTGGAACTTTTCTGAGATCCAGTAACCTTTTTCATCATGTCCGTATACTCATATTTGTAGAGTAGGTTATCGCTGCAATGTCCGCCTCTCGAGCTCAATGCCAAGGCACTCAAGAAGTAGCAAATCTTCAATCCATAGCTTATCGTGGCTTTTGATCAGCAAGTCCTTAACAATTTTGGGCTCAAAGCCTTGAATCTTCTTCACAAACTTCATAAAGGCGTACTTTCCCCAGTTGAAAGGGTTTTCCAGCCTTTTGTCTTGTTGACTCAACAAGAACATCATTATCCAGCATTCTTGGCTTATCTGGTCAGCACCTCCTTGTAGACCATCAAAACATCTGTGAATAATGCACGCCAACACATCCCAGTGAACCAACAGATGTTTGGTTCTGATGTCAGCAAGTTTGAAATCAGTGGGTGTATCTGGTTTTTCAAGATCACACACGTCACTGTATAAATGCTTTACACCTTCAAGGAGATCATCATCCTTGGTGTTTATTTCAAAATCCTTTCCAAGATTTTGAAGTTCAAACAACTTACAGAAAGTTGTTAAGTCCAAAAGGATTTCCTTTCCTTGGACCTTTGTTTTTATAGACACTATTTCAAAGGCGCTCGTAAACACATGAAATAATCCTGGAGTTGTTGTAGAATTCTAACACATCCAGTGAGGAAACTCTACTAGGAGTAGTAGACAGGAAACCTTTGATTTGTGCCTTTTCAAGCATGTCAAGAATTAGCTTCCTATCGGCTTGGTTTTCAATTGCAGTCGTGAGGTATTCCTCAATCATGGAACCACCCCAAATCATCCTGTGATTTGAAGTCCAATGATCAGGATTAAAGTCTCCTACCAACCGATTGTTTACAACTACCAACTCTGGTGCTTGCTTTTCAAAGCAGCAAGGTAGTAGATTGGGATTTCGGGTAGAAGCACGCTTTGGAGCCATCTATTTATATAGTGAAAGTTTTCAAAGTCCGAAGAGATTAGGGTAAAGATTAGTGATTCTTTGCGTAAAACTAATTGAGGAATGTAGATTTGCGTAGAAGTTTGAAGAAATATTTTTGCTATTCTTGTGTAAGTCTAAATGTCGATTAGGCTAAAGTGAAGTCTTTTGCCAAAATCCTATATATATAGTAATGTAATCTCAATGTATATATACATACAAATTAATTTTGTGTGTAATTATCTGTGTATTTGCATTTAGGCGTGGGTAAAAGGTTGTTTGATATTAAATGCTTAGTGGGCCACGTCTGAGTTTTTACAGTCCACTATTTTATAGAGAAATAATCTCGTCCGTTAAGATCAAACGCCCATTTCATCAGGGGTCAATATTGCTTCTTCAGTAATGATCACAATCAGCAATTGTAATTGTGCCCAATTAATGAATTTTGGCGATTTGCTATCTGAATCACGTTTCTGTGTGATTGAGAACACTGTTTGCATCTGAGTCTATCTCACACTTAGTATCTGTCCAAGTTTTACACAAAGATAGAAATAATACAAATTTCAAGAGATTAGTTGACTATGCATACAGTAGTATTCTCTTTTGTGTCCCCCCTCACTGAGTGATCTAGATATGTGAGTGCCTGTCTCAGAAATCTTCAAATAGCCATTTTACCCTTTTGCCTTTGGTTTCTGGATACCCGTTCCAGATTCCTCTTTTCCCACCTTTGATATCTTCTTCAGATATCTGAACTTTTTCAGTTCTTTGGTAGCTCCATTAGTCCAAGACTATGTCTTAAGGCTAAGAATCTACTTTCTTGTAGTGGCTTAGTGAAGATGTCTGCAAGTTGGTCTTCAGTGCCAATCTTGAGTATCTCTATATTTCCTTTTTCAACATGGTCTCTAATGAGGTGGTGTCTAACATCAATGTGCTTTGTTCTTGCATGGAACTTAGAATTCTGAGTTATGGCAATAGCACTTGTGTTGTAACAGAAAATAGGAGTTTTCTTCATCGAGTCCATAGTCTCGAGTTGTTGTATGCACAATATTTGTGAAGCACGTACAACACCCAGCAACAATATATTCAGCCTCTGTGGTAGAAGTAGCAATTGAGTTTTGGTTCTTGCTGAACCATGATATCAATCTGGCACCAAGAAATTGACAAGTTCCTGAGGTGCTTTTCTATCAAGCAATGATCCAGCATAGTCAGCATCTGAATAGCCAATCAAACTCAATCCATCGCCTTTTCGATACCACAATCCAACTTCTACAGTACCCTTTACATACCTTAATATTTTGAGAAAATTACAAATGGTACCCCTTAAATTGACCCCCTAAACAGATTGGCCCCTTCTATTCAAACAATAACAAATACCCCCCTAGAGTTGACCAAAACCAAAATCGGTTTCTCTCTCCTGACAATTTCCTTCTCTCTTGACATGTTGGAATTATTTACTCAACTATTAAAGAAAAGCAAAAAAAACAAATTAAATAGTTTTGTTGATTAAATAAAAGGTAAAAGGAAAAAAAAACCATCTTCTTACTCATCTTCTTCACTTCCGTTCTTCTTCTTCCCTTCCATTTCTTGCAAGAACACCAACAATAATCATGTTCTTCTTTTCCCTCTATACTTTATAAATTCGCACCGTTAATTCATTGATGTCTGATCACTGAGAGCCCCAATCAAGCTTTTAATAGCCCGATCGAGATTTTGCAGCCCCAAATGAAGTGACAGCCCGTGGAGCTGCAATTTGCAGCTCCACCGAGTCAGACACACATCCGATCGAGCTGCAATTTGCAGCCCCACCGAGTCAGACACACAGCCCGATCGAGCTTTGCAGCCCAAATGAGCTATGTTACACAACTTCGATCATCTTCTTCGTTGAATTTGTGATGATTTGATTGTTATTTGGATTCGGTTCATAGTTTCAGGGACTAAATTTGAACTTTTGGAAACTCAAAACCCTTACAATTGAAAATTTAACAAACTTAATTGCAAAATTAAAAAAGTTATCAGACTAAATTGAACATTAAAAAATGGATAATAACTAGTTGGGCCCAAAAAAATTTTGGATATTTATTTGACCCCCAATTACATCAACTTCCCCAAATTTGTTTACATTAATTACATCCAAGTCCAGTAACTTTTAGTGACTAAATAAGTGAGGAAAAAAGAAAATCAAAAACAAAAGAAAATAGAGAAAAAGGAATAAAGAAAGTCTAAAATCAATTAATTCAATGGCAATTTCGTTATTATTTCCAACTTCATATGACACATCAGCAAACGCCAGAGCCATGTCATCACAAGGTTTGACTTTTGGGTCTATCTGTAATATCGAAATTCCTCAAGACAAAATTTTGGATGCAATCATATTGTTCAATAGAAGGTGAATCATATCGCCACCAATTTAAGGGGTACCATAAGAAATTTGCCCTAATATTTTCATAGCAATGTTGTAGTGTGTTTGCATTGGATTTGTCTGAAATCTAGCACACACTCCAACCCAGATATTGAATATCGTGTCTACTTGCAAAGGAGGTACATCGAGACCAATCAATTTCCTATACTTGTGTTCTTCAACACTCTTGTCAGATTCAGTATAGGTCATTTTGGTTCCAATGCTCATAGGTATCTTAGCATTCTTTTCAGAAGGCTTTAGATTAAACTTGTTGAGCATGTCGTTTGCATACTTTGTTTGACTAATGAATATTCCATCATTGAGTTGCTTGACTTGCAGCCCTAGGAAGTAATTCAATTCTCCCATCATGCTCATCTCAAATTTGCATTTCATGAGTTCAATAAAGTTTTCACAAAGTTGCTTGTCTTTAGATCCAAATATAATGTCATCAACATATACTGGAACTAAAAGTAGTTTCCCATCATGGTTCAATGTGAAGAGTGTTTTATCAACATCTCCTTTCTTGAAACCACTTTCTAGTAGGTATCTGGCCAATGTATCATACCATGCTCTTGGAGCTTGTTTCAGTCCATAGTAGCTTCAAGCTTATAGACCATCCTACTCGAGGAAACTTCAAAGCCCGGTGGTTGCTCAACATAGACTTCTCAAAGAAGTTCACCATTTAGAATGCACTCTTGACTTCCATTTGATAAACCGTGAAGTCATTATGAGTCGCAAAGGCTAGAAAGAGTCTTATTGCATCTAATCTTGCAACTGCATAAGATTCATCAAAATCTAGTCCTTCACTGGTGAATCCTTCGCAACCAAATTTTGCTTCGCTTTTGGTTATTTTACTGCACTCATTCATTTTGTTTCAAAACCCACTTGGTTCCAATTACGTATATTCCACAACAAATGGAACCAGTTTTTAGACTTTATTTCTCTCAAATTGATCCAACTCTTCTTGCATTGCAGAGATCCAATCTTGATCCTTTAATGCTTCTTCTATAATTTTAGGTTCAATATTTGAGATGAAACATCCATAGAGGCAATTTGCATTTTCAATGATTGCTCTTCTAGTTCTAACTCCTCGTCTAATCGGATCGATCACATCCTTTGCGTGATGATTTCTTATCCATTTCATAATGGGTTTTGAATTAGTAGGATCAATATCATTTTGATCCGAATGTGAATCAATATGATCTTGATGGGATACTTGCAAGATTCGAGATATCCACACATGGGAAACGCCATGGATATCTGACACTTTTTCAATGTTAGGGATATCTGGAATTTGATTTTCAGCAATCTCATTCTCAGAAACCTCTACATGATGAAGGTTCTCAGTAACCTGTTCCATTTATGGAATTCTCATAGTAAATTCTTCATCATGTCTTAGAGTCATCTGGTTGTTACTAAGCAATGGTTGCTTTTCATCGATTCATCCCCAAGTGATTGATAGAATTGTTTCTTTGAGGATTCTTCTTCGTAATCTTTAATCATCGCTTTTGAACCTATCTCGAGAGATTATCATTTTCTTGTTGCTTTCAGAGAAAACTACATGAATGTATTCTTCAATCTTTTATGCTCTTTTGTTGTAGATTCTATAGGCTTTGCTATTCAGAGAATAACCAAGAAATACTCCTTCATCTGCCTTTGGTTGAAATGTTCTCAAGTACTCTTTTCCATTGTTAAGAACGAAACATCTGCAACCAAACACCCTTAGATGCTTGATACTAGGGGGTCTACCAATCAAAAGCTCATAAGGAGTTTTGTCATGGTGCTTGTTAATCAGACATCTATTTTGAGTGTAGCAGGCTGAGTTCACAGCTTCAACCCAATAGATTTCACTTATTTCAAAGGTCGCAGCATTGTTCTTACCGCTTTTTTAGGTCCTATTCTTCCTTTCAAAGAACACCATTTTGTTGTGGTGTTCTTACGGAAGATAGTTGATGTTGTATACCTTTGCAGGTACAAAACTCTTTTATGTACTGGTTCACAAACTCAGTACCATGGTCTGTTCTAATTACAGATACCTTGTCATTTTTCATGACTTCAAGCTTATTCAGCAAGTTACAGATTACAGATCCAAAATAGGAAACAGGAGATTAGGTTCTCATACCAACAATGGAACCATATGGACTAAAGTATCTTCCTGTAGGAATCCATTTCTGAATGAATTTCTTAGGGACATTCTTTTGTTTAACAGGAACATAAGGAGGAATTCTAGGTAAATGATTACTATCATTGTTATTAAGAATTATTTTCTTCCTTAGTGTGTTCCTTGGTGCTCCTTGTGGTGCTTTCAGATACCTGTCAGTTGTCGAGTCGCTTGTCAAGAACTTAGCTTTCCTTGCCAGATTTCTTCTAGCCCTGGCATTCAGATTTTCAGTGGCTTGACTTTTCTTCCACTTCTGATAATTGTTGTGAGCAATCCTAGCCTTTATCCATCGTTCTTTCTCTTGTTTATACTCATGAGAAAGTTGTTTCACGATGGATTTATAGCCAATGCCATTTCGAGCACCTGGTGCTATCTGAGTTCTCATCTCAGCAGCTTTGCTAGTCTCTGGGTAGTCTATTTTCTTTCCAGAAAACGTGACATAGGAGAATTTGCCATCTCTAGCAATTCTTCCTTTCTGAGAGACATAGCACTGTGGGTGATTACACTTTTCAGTGTTATATTTCTTTTCAGAAATATTCCCAACTGTTTTCTTTTGGACTTGTTTTTCCCACAAAGGTTTGGTTGCAATCGCTTTCCTTTGTCAATGTATTTTAGCTTTCTGACCAATGCTATAGGTTGTTTGGGAACCATTTTGCTGAGCACTGACAAATGTTATTCTTTCATCACTCTTATTCAGAGTGGTAGAACTATTTGTTTGTGTGTCCAGTCCAAGTCCTAGCTGAAGGATCCTTTCATCACTCTTATTCAGAGATCCTTTTCTGAAGGATATCTTAAATAAGATTGTACTTCAGTAAGAGTGTCACTAGCTTTGACATAAGATTGGAAAGATACTTCCTTCTTTTTGAGTTCCTTATTCTCAGAAAGAAGACCTTCACATTTCTTTTGAAGTTTGGCCAATGCTTCTTTATGTGACTTTTCTGTCTCAGATATCTGAGCTTTTAGAAATGCATTTTCAGCATCCTTTTTCTCAGATATCTTGAGTAATTGTGAATTTTCCCTTTTAAGAGAATTCTTTTCTTCTTCAAGGATTTGGGCTCTAGCTCGGACCATTAGAAATTCTCTTTCGTAGAGATCAAGTTCTCTTCTGAGATGTTCCAGATCTTTGATTTCTTCCTCATCACTTTCATATGTATAACAAGAAGTATGTGTTACCTCATCATCCATTAGACAAGGTTCAATGTTGGAGATATCTGAAAAGATTTCTTCAGCCACTCCACACACTTCTTTCTTCTTTTGACCAAAGTCAACCACTTTATGAGAAACACCACACATCTCTGGAGAAGGCAAGCAGGAAATCATCCGAGTCTTCATCCTCGTAATCGACTCAATGTCTAGAGCATCCATTGATTTGTATCTTCTTTCTTTCTCAAAGGAGCGTAGCTCTGACCTCTCTGAAGTTTCTTCTATCTTTCTTGTCACCGCCTTTAGCTTGTTGAAGGCGGCAATCCTTTTGAAATGACCAGTTTCGATAATAGAAACAGATATCGCTGATTTCGCTTCCTCAAGATTAGATGCTTTCTCGAAATGCTTGTTCAAATGAGCCAGACAATGTATATTTTTGTAATGATGATAATTTGAGCCTAGATGCTTTTCACTTCTCTTTCGCTTTTCTTCTCTCAATCTCCGATCGACATATTTTCTCATTTGCTTTACAAGAAGAGCATTCTCCTCACCACCTCCTTGCCTTCCTTCTTTTCGTAAGTTCCTTGAGCAACTAGAGCAACATTCGCAACTTTTCAGCTTGTTTGTTCTCTTCGAGTTGTCTCATAGTCAATAAAGGCAAGGTGAGAGAAAAGTTCCACCGAGTGATATTTCGCATTCCTCGTTAAAGTAGAAAAACTTTGTATGCTCCTGCTATGATTTAGACTTCTCACAATAGTCCTAATCTTTTCCGTCAGTATATCTATTACTTTCACCAAGTGCGTACCATATCACTCATGAGTGTTGTAAACCGAAATCTAGTTCTTCAAGAGTCTCAGAGGACCTTGTTTAAAGTTTTGGAATTTGAGCTTCAAAACTTCAACTTATTTTCCTTTGTTTTTTCAAAGGTGCACATTTCAATCAATCACCGTGCCACTTTCGCCATTTTTGCACCCTACGCTTACATCAGATGTGCTCTGAGTAGAACGATGATGATATTACGAGCTTGACCATCCAAATGATTTCTCTTGCATATTCTCATGTCCAGAGCTCTATGGGCTTTGGCTCAGAATAACTCGACCGGTAGGTCTCCCACCGTCGACGATTCGTCTGTGAGGAGCCATCACTTGATTCTCTGTCTCTATCATTAGAAACCTCCATGACCTGCTTGAGTTGTTGAATGACTATGGGGCCATTCTTTATCACGTCGATCATTTCGTCACTGATGGCTTCTAGGTGGAGCATCATGTTCTTCCATTTCTCATAATTCTCTGGCTTGAGAATTGGGGCGTCACTTAAAGACATCCTACAACAAACACACTAAACAAACAAATCAAGTGTAGGTGAAAGGCAGTTAGTGGGCACTTATTTGGGATCTAGGTTCAGTGCATAAGGCTTGGGAACCTCCCGCCTCGATACCACTTGTTGGTCCAGATAACGACAAAGTAAAAGACTAGGAGGGGGCGGGGCCGAATAGTCTTTTTCAAACTTTTGTCGATAAACACAGTTTCTCATATTTCTGTGAAGATATCTGATACTTATTTTCAGAGAGCGGAAGACTTTTTGTGATAAGTGCATGCTCAAGAAGATATGTAAATACTTAGCAAAGTAAATAAAGCAAGTTATAAAATGCGTAAAGTAAATAATACAAGTCTTTATAGTGGTATCTCAAGGTGGCGAATCCTTCAACTAATCCACTTCGCCTTTCTCGCACCTAGAATCCACTAAGATGTATAATCGAGTTAACCTTACAAAAATCTTCTCTCGATTCCTAAATACACTAGTTCTCAACCAAGTGTTCTCCGAGTTATTCCTCGCTTTCAAAGAAAGTACTTCATCGTAAACCTTGAGCTATTCCTTAGTTTTCCAAACTAAGTACTTCCTCCGCCAAGAATCTTGAGTTATTCCTTAGTTTCCTAAACTAAGTACTTCCTGTACTCCACGCCGATTAAGGTGTTGGTTAAGGTAGTTTGTCAGGTGAGATTCTTTAATAACTTATTCAGTTATGCAGATAGCTCTATGAATCAAGTATACTTAATACACTTTTCAATGTATGGTATCTTGTTCTTGACTGACCCAAGTCTATGATAAGTGTTCAAGAGAATGAATCTCAGATATGAAATCTTAATTCAACTCCTTCACAGATAACAATGCTTGTTAAGGATCAGGACACTTAGAACTTTTGTGCTACTTAGAATCAAGAGCTTTGGTCGCAATAGAAAGCTTGAAGGTAAGTAGTATGCTTGAGAGTTTGAAAGATAGTGTTCAGTGTTCTTGGTGTAAGTTCTGTGTGTTTTTCAAGCATTCTAAGTTTTGATATTTATAGTTGAAAATCATGCCATTTGAATAGTATCCGTTAGGCTCAATGAAATTCAAACTATTGATATCTGAGTATAGTATTGTTGTACGTTTGTCTTCTCGTAGATCGCCATTTTGTTCAAACATTTCGTCTTCAGATTTAATGTCGTTTTATACTTTGTCCTCAGAGTGCTAACGAACTATGCATGCTTTCAAGCATCAGACGCCTTTTCAGAGACCTTCACATCTCCAGATACTTGTTACAACATTGTTTCCCAGAAACATAGTTTTTATCCAAGGTATCTGAGTGTAGATATCTGTGGGCACTTTTCCTCATTTAGAAACCTTGTATTCTCAGATATCTTTTGCAACACTTGTTTATTGAAAAATACTTGTTTCTTCAAGATATCTGGACAAAGGTATCTGATGACCTTAGTCTCCAGCAATCTTGTGCAGTCTTCAAATCTTCAAATATGTTGAGCTCTTCTGCCGGATGCCTTCTTCTTGGTCTTCTTCAGAGAAATAAAAAATTACATTCAGAGACCTAACATCCTATATAAGATTTGCTAGACTATCATACTTAGTTATTTTCATCTTTTACAGTGTTCAAGTGAACCAAGAGTACTAACCACCTTTCTGAGCTAAGATAAGTCATTAAGTTGCTGATCAAAATCTAAACAAATATTCCTAACAACATCATTTTTCATAACATAGAGTATGCCATTCTCAGAATGAAACTTGTAGCCTTTCTTTTCTAAAGTACCAAGAGAAATGAGATTTCTCTTGAGTGAAGGAATATACCTGACATCTGTTAGTATTTTGATTGAGGCATCTTGCAGCTTCAAGTGTATATTACCAATGCCTTGAATGTTGCATGGTTCATCATTTCCTAGCATCACCATTCCTTTATCAGTTGGCTTCAAGTCTGTGAACCACTCTTTATTAGGTGACATATGAAATGTGCACCCAGAATCCATGATCCACCTTCCTGATAGAGTGTTATCAGTAACACTCAACACATGAGCATCTTCTGTTTCATCTATGTTACCTGAAAACACATGAGAGGCATTAGGTCTATTAACACAATGATTATCTAGCCTTATCTTAAAGACTACTAAAAAACAATGGTTTATTCAACAGCCAAAAAATGTTGATTATAATGAATTTATGTTGGTTATATGACATAATCAATAGCATATTGTTGAATAATGTTGTTGGTATTGTGGGTGTGGCATATTGAGTATGACCAACAGGTCTGTTGGATATTTATCATAAATTAATGTACCAAAGTTCACAACCGTTCGCTGATTATCTACACCTCACGCATTACTTATTTACTAATATAAAAGAGTCATTGTTATCATTTGTATAATGATTCAGACACAAGATATAACCAACAACCAATGATGTTGTTTATCCAAGGTGTACCTACGTATTTGTATTCTCAATATAACCGACAACGAGTTGTTAGTGAGTTTCTTCATACAAAATACGTAGAGTACATTACACATAACCAACATCTCCAACTGTTGGTTATCTCTATCCATACGTTAAAAATAAATAGTGTATAATATGTTTAGCTTATGAAGTTCTGTTGATTATATTGAAATTATAATTAACACACATCTGTTGCCTTTTGCATAAATCCGTAAATAAAGTGTATTTGCACAGAAAATTAAATGAATCATTTAATTTCTCTGCAAATGATATTTGAGATAATGATGTTCTGGAAATTTGTTTTGTTGCTAAATGGTTAATTGATTATGAATTAGGAGAAGAAAATTAACAAAACTTTTGATGCCTATAATTTTGGTTTATGGAGCAAGGTTAGTGAGAGACAGAAGATCCACAAGGCAACAGAAACGAGTAGAGACGTATTGCAAACAAATGACTAATCTTTTTTGAGATAAAACTTCATATATTGGATAAATATCAAAGTCATTAATTCATTATACATCAATGAAGGAAAATGCCAAAGTTATCTCACAGAATCGAATCCAAAGTTGGAGAAGCATCTCCAATTTTGTGTAATTCTGTGCAAACAAAGCAACTGTCGTCCTCTCCTCCGCTATTTCCGCAAGTAATAGCTCTAAATTTTCGCCACGCCAACGCTTTGCAACGAATCAAGAACCAAAGATTTTGATTAGAAAAAAGAAAAACAAGTTCACAATAGTATAATAAATAGCAAATCAACAAAGGAGTACAATAGTTCAAACCATCAAAGAGAAGATCTTGAATTCTCCCACACGCGAGACGGAGGCGGCGGACGTGGTGTGGCAAGGTTGAAGTCTTTTGTGGAGGAAACTCAACCCGAGATCTAGAAGTTGGTCAGATCGAAAGAAACCACTTTCCTTTCACAGCGACGCCTTCTTTAGCATTGATCCTATCGTTTAAAGGATCCGAAAGGCATTGTGAAAGTGAGGACCTATCTATTCTTCTATTCTATGGAATGTATGGA
The DNA here is from genome assembly GCA_026545765.1 of Plantago major. NCBI lineage: Eukaryota > Viridiplantae > Streptophyta > Magnoliopsida > Lamiales > Plantaginaceae > Plantago > Plantago major. The sequence continues at coordinate 153,769 of JAIFAC010000041.1, forward strand.
AGGAAAATTGTGAGTGAAGAGAGAATGGTGAAGAAGTGTAGATGTATATGTGAGAACAGAGCCAAAGAGGCTGTTATAAATAATTTTAGATTACAAATAGAGGGACATTTGAAGCAATTTCAGCGAAAAATGTGCGGGAGATGAAATTCTCTTGAATCTGAAATTTTTTGTCCGTATTATCAACATAAAGCTGTTGGTTATATGTTAGAAATTAATTTAAAATTAATAATCTACATTTATCTGTTGGTTATGTGGGAGAACCAAGATTTCACGTGTCGTGAAGGGTAGATGAAGAAGTGTGGGTGTGGAAGGATAGGTAATAATAGTCCAGATTATTGTGTTGGTTATTGGTTAGAAACAAGATCTGCAATTCACGTTTGTGTCAGTGGTGATGATAAATTGATAATATATAGTAGTAGTGTAGATAATCATAAATATTGAATGATAAATTGATAATAATAGTGTAGATAATCATAAATATTGAAAATGTTATCATATAGGATCAGGACAATATCTCCACTTCAACCTATTTATACTGCTGAATTTGCACAGTATCTTTCACATTCAAAATCTAATATTTTTCTCCTTTCAAAAAAAAAAAAAAAATCTAGCATTTTTCATAAAATTTCACTATTACAGCACTCCTGATTTTTTTAGTTATATGTTTGTTCGAAGTTCGAAAAGTGCAATTTTACCGAAGTTCTTATAGTATAAATAAAGGTATGCTAACTATGTCAATCTAAAATAAAATTATGCAAAAAAAAATAAAAAAACTAGATTAATGTTTATATTTGATTACATAGGTATGCTGTTTGTTTCAGTAAGTATCACTGATTGTTTTTGTTATTATATAGTCATCACACTTTTTTTTGTACGTAGCGAGCATAATTTAAAAGAGTATAATATAGTTATAAATCTACTTTGGTTATGTTAGAAGTGTTCCAATTATTAATAAAGTGAATGAAAAGTTGATTATGTTAGTTATATTATAGATTAAGATCATTGGTTACACTTATAAGTAAACTCTAGTTATCTATGATGTCAATATATAAATCAATGAAGGTTACTATTTAACATGTAGCATGGCCATCTATATAACCGTAATTCTTCTCCCACTTCATAATTTTGATTTATTGATATGAATATGTGGACAATCTTGTATAGGTTATTGACATGAATAACTTTCGGGATTGTATGTACAACAAGTGGGGTACAGAAGGATTAATACATGAGTATTTCATGGGGGTGGAGTCATTTTGTGATTGGGCTTTCACTACACAAAACAAATTTAAATCCCGTGTCCATGTAGTACATGCAAAAATGGATGGCCCTACCACGATCGAGAGACGGTAACAATGCATCTGTACCGCAACGGTTTCTTACCAGGATATCACATTTGGAACCGACATGGAGAAAGTTACAGGCACCACGGAGTTCCCTATGACATAGGTGGGGTCGGGCCATCAACACCGCAATATGATACAGGAGGAGCCGCTCCATCATCAACACCTGCCGATCAATATGAGGCAGAGTTTTGATCAGACATGAATTTTATAAATGAATGGTTTCCAAATCTACATCATACTGATGACATCGGAACACCCAATCCAGCTGCAAAAAAATTGTACGATTTGATAGCTGCTGCAGACCAGCCTATTTATGAGGGTCATGACAAATCATTGTTAAGTTGGGTAACTGAAGTAATGGCTTACAAGACGACTCATAACGTGTCAAATGCGGCGGTCGAAGTCTATATACGTGGATGCAGAAATATGGTCCTCCCAGGCATGACGCGTTTCATACCTGACACTTATTATAAGTTAAAGAAATTGATAATGAAACTTGGGCTTTCTGTTATCCAGTACGACGTTTGTGAAGATAATTGTGTCATCTACTACAAACAATTTGAGAACTTGAGAGCTTGTCCTGTTTGCCACAAGCCAAGGTAATTAAGCACTCCTTATTTCTATTTATTGAATACTGAATTCAATTTTGAAAGTTTACGTCCTTCGAAATCAAGGGTGTGTTATTGATTCTCGACGAATTATGAAATTTTATCCATCTTTTTTGAAAATTAATCTTTTGTTGACGTATCGTATGTTGTACAAGGTACATGAGGCGGGAGAATGGAGATGCAAACGATGTCCCTTGTAAGAAACTTTGGTACTTTCCGATCACCCCACGTCTACAGAGACTATACATGTCAAAAAAGACAGCGGAGCATATGACATGGCATACCAAATGCCAAGGAGGCCAAACAGATAGAATGGTGCATCCAACTCAGGGAGAGGCATGGAAGAGTTTCGACCGGAATCATCCATCATTTGCTGCAGAGATGCGTAATGTTCGTATTGGTCTATGCACTGATGGATTTTGTCCAAGCAACAACAAGGGATCCACCTATTCTTGTTGGCCAGTGTTCATTACTCCATACAACTTTCCACCAGATTTGTGCATGAGACAAGAATTCATCTTCATGAGCTTGATGATATCTGGGCCGAATAGTCCAGGGCAAAAAATAGATGTGTTACTGAGGCCATTGACCGAAGAACTACGGACACTTTGGGAAGATGGTGTGGTTACCTGGGATTGCATATGCCAAGAAAACTTCTTGATGCGAGTTGCAGTCATGTGGACAGTAAGTGATTTTCCTGCTTATGGGATGTTGTCGGGATGGAGTACACACTGCAAGTTATCATGTCCATATTGTCAGGGAGACACTGATGCATTTCGCTTAACTCATGGGAAGAAACCATGTTGGTTTGATTGTCACAGTATGCCCTTCCACCGGACCATCCATGGAGATATAATTCACAGATTTTAAAAAGGGAAAGTAGTACAAGCGATAGAGAGAAAGACCACAAAGAGAGAATATGAGGAAACTAGCCGAGCTCCCGATGTTCAAACACTAGTCAAGTAAGTTTTTCCGGATATGGGGAAGACCACAATCGACAAAGAAATCCATAATGGCGAGCTTCTTCCTTATCGTCCACACAACTGGATGTCATGATCGTGAGAAGAACTTCGACAATATACCCATGTTGTTATGGATGACTACGGCAAACGAAGGACAACTTGGCAAAGACGACTTGATCCGAAGTTCACACTAGAAGGCGAGTTTGTTTCTCAAAGACCAAAATTCAACAAAGAAGCCAAGGCATCATACGCCTTGACAACCGAAAGCAAAGGAGAGCAATATGCGAATGGTTGAAGGGCTACGCTTTCGGATGGCCACGTTTAACTTAGCAAAGAGGGTGAAGGCTACAAATCATGTAAGTGGTTTTAAAACCCATGACTATCATGTCTTCATGCAGCGCTTATTACCGATCATTTAAAAATTTCCTACCACTCCCATATGGGAAGCACTAATCGAGGTAAGTAATGCATTTCGATCGATATGTTCAAGTGAAGTTAGTGCATCCGAAATGGAGTTGTTGGGAAAAAGTGTTGTTCAAACCATTTGTAAACTCGAAATGATTTCCGGTTTCTTTTGATCGTATGGAACACCTACTATTCATTTACCGTGACGAGGCACAAGTTTATAATTCGCCTTTCTACCGCTCGATGTATCCATTTGAGAGGTAAAATACATACTATTTTGATTTCATATTCATATACTAATAAATAACTACAAACCACTGGTTATATCCATCTTTAATCAACAACAATTTGTTAAATATTGAACTACAAGTGTTTAAATCAATGTACCATTTGTTAAATATAGAACTACAAGTGTTTAAATCAATGTACCATTTGTTAAATATTTATGTACGGTAAATCGATACTAATAAATAATCTACAACCGTCAATTAGTTATATTATGCTAAATATGTGTTATATAATCAATAGATATATGTTAGTGATGATAACTATACATTTTGTAGAAAATTGGGCATGCTAAAGAGGATGGCATAAAAGAATAAATGGAGGGATCTATGTGTGAAGCATATATGGTTACCGAAATTACGAACTTTTGTCAATTTTACTTTGGGCATGTGAGTGAAAGATTTCGCCGAAATGAGAATGCATGGGCCCCCCAATTCGAAGGACAACTTGAAATATTCATCCCGAAAGGCCGCCCAATGAAGGGAAAAAGTAAAGAAAAAACTCTAAGCAGCGCCGCATATCAACAGGCACTCCTATGCATTCTCATGAACTGTCCCGAGTGTAGAAACCTTATTGCGTAAGTGCATTAATTCCTTATGTTTTATCGGGCATGCTTTCATTTTGACACGATTGCATTCTAATAATGTATTCTCATTTTATACTATGAATCTTAGGTATTTTGAAAACAATATGTGTCATGGGTTTTCTGAGCAAGATCTTGAGTATGTCCGGATACATCATCTGGTACCATGGTTGACTGGCTTACAAAATCTAGAACAACTCGAAAGTTCGGATATAAATTTCATACTTCATGGTGGGTCAAGTACAGTGAAGGAGTACACCGGTTACTTTGGTAATGGATTCAAATTTCAAACTGAAAGTTACTGCAACGACAAGTCAGAACAAACACGCAATTGTGGTATTTGTTTGAAATCGGAGGATGACAACGGAAATGTGCAAAATTACTACGGAACGCTAAAAGAGATAATTGAAATGCAATTTCATACCCCTGGACGCCCGATTCCGTCTATATATCTTTTCAATTGTGATTGGTATGATGATAGATATGTTGTTGTGGATAAATATGGTTTGATTGAACTTGACCCTGAGAAGTTATCACACGAAGGAGCCGTACATCTTGGCCAACATGGCAAGTCAAGTGTACTATTCTACCTACCCACATACCAGGAAAGGTCGTTTTCGTAAAGGTAACATTTTACTTTTTATTTAACACATCTACTTTGTTGCCATATTAAATTATCTATAAATATTTTCTTATATCAAACTTAATACTACCTTTTTATTGTTTTTTTGGTGTCAATGTATGCCCAATACGAAGCAAGACACATAATTGATGCGCCATCAATTGAAGTTCAAGAAAACCGCAATCTAATGATCGTGGACAAGAATACTACCAAGATGAAGCACCACAAAATTTCAATATATTCGAGGACTTCATAGACTTCAAAGATAAATTCCACTTGCGCATCCAACTACCGCAGGTTGATTCAAGTTAAATGTGTATGTATCGCAAACCTTTGGTATGCCAATTTTTATTGTTGTATTCAAGATAAACGTGTGCATGTATTTGATGTAGTCCATGGGGACTAGTTATGTGAGTGAAATCGATTTCACGCTCAAGTCGAGTCGCACTGTGTTTTGATAGATTTGCACAGTTTTAGTAAACATAACATAGATCCTTCTACGGACATGCAAATTAGAAAATTTAAAATTTTTAGTAACCTAGACTCGTATATCTTCAAAACGGTATAGACCATTGATTCAGATTTGTACCAATAAATAAATTTCATGCATTTAACATTATCTAACTTAAATTTGGAACACATGGAATTTATCTCATATTTTCCCATCCTAGTAATACATTTTGTGACCATCCGTCTCATCATCACACACATTACCAGACACAAAACTAAGATTCTAGAATACTTCAATTTGCACCAACTCCAGAGTTCTGACCATCCGTCTCATCATCACCAACATTACCTTCATCCTCAATATCATCGACACTAACATGATAATCATTGGTTTCATCCTCATCATCACTGTCGACATCAACATCACCTTCTTCAGCATCACTATCTCCCTCAACATTGACATTAAAAAGTCCATCAGCTTCTTTAACGACTTCTTCTGTGGCATTTCCTGATTTCTCCAACACATTCATCATAAACGATTTCATCACCATCAATTGCTTTCTTACAAATTTGCCCATTTTTTTCTCCACCTTCTTCTCAACTTTTTTCTCAATCTTTTTCTCCATTTGTTTCTTGAACACCATATCCTTATCAAATAATGGACTCAACTTTGAATATGGCGCTGGTACGTGTCCTCGCTTAGATGTAAAACCAGCATCACAAAGAACAACCCCACGCGACACACCTCTCATCCTACCATGTGTAACTCCCCAAAGATGCTCAAATTTCACAATGACGGGTTGAACGACTTAAACCTCGTGACTACTACTCTCGTGCACGTCTCAAATGCACCCTTGTAACCATACCGCAAGTACATCATAAATAAGCCTGCATCAATCACAAATAGTTCAAGATTAACAAAAAACTAAATGTATATATATTCAACTTACATAAAGATCATGGATGGTTCGCTCATCCATCTCCCTAACATCGGGGATTACAACAGGGGAACCATCTTCTCCCACCTTTTGCCCACCACTAGCCTCCACCTCAGCCTGAATTTCTTCCATCTTCTCAATATCCTTTATATTTGTCAGGTGAGTGGCTCGGAAAACCTCAGGGAGAAGGCTACTAGCAGTAGAGGACATGTGCATGTGTTTTCCTGCTTCTTCTTACCCTTCAAGCTCAAACTATTACTACTATCGACTCGTATTTTTTTAATACAATCACACTAGTTATTCACATTATTTAATGTTAAAATAAGTTATATATAGTACAGAAGAAAAATACTCATCTAAATTACATACCTTCTGCATAGCAATCTCATCCATGCTAATAGGTCCACCATAGTACCTCGGGGGTGCTTTCGTTGGTTCACCACTCTCACTGATCACCACTCCTCTGTTTCGTCGCTTTTGCTGAGCCGCTTGAACATTGGCTTCATCTTTCCACCGCTTCACACATATAAGCCACTGAGGGGTCTCCATCCAAGAGAATCTACAGAGTTTCCCTTTTTCAAGTCCACGTTCATAAGCTTTCTTTGCCATGTTCATCATGTACCTAAACTTATCTTGGCACAAATGGTTCCAAATTAACACAATTCGAGGCTCGTCTTCCGGATGCCACCGGTACCGCATGTACAATGAAAACATGACAAAGTAAAATTTGGTCATCTTATTCTTGTCCAGAACCGATTTGTTGAGATTATTTAATGGCTTTTGTATCCGCTTTATTTATATACATCATATTAACAATCTAGGAAAAAAATACAAGTAATTAAAATAATATAACCATACCCTGAATTCCAACCATAACTCGTTTCTTGTTTGCACGCACACGTCACTCCAAATGGCATCTCCCTTGTAATTCGTACGGAGCGCTGCTGCGATGTCCGACTCTGCAATGGTATGGGTGAAACCCAAAGCAGGATAACATGGAGCAATAAGTGTTCTCGCCGCAATAACTGGGACAATAGGGGACTACTGCCTATCAGACGCCTCCTTTACAACTAGATCGAGGTCGGATGGTGGGGTCAGTGAATGGTTCATAAATCAACTGAATCGGATGAGTCTTATTATGGTGGACTAACTCACCCCCTGATGGAGGATCGAAACTAGCTGATGCCAGGGAATGATGAGAACCCTGCACACTACCACCCTCAAAATGAGAAGCCCTGTATCGCTGATTTTGCCTTCACCATCCTCGCTGCTCAGATTGCAAAGCCCCTGGCCTCCACCTAATATATTCTCACTACCCTCCCTCCCACTCCCCTCACCACAAGAAAATATATTACGACCAAATTCAGATACTCGATCACCCCGCTCCCCTTGGTCAGTGTCAAACCCATGCCCACCACCATCACCCGCAACTCCATGACCAAACTCAGATCCACCATTCCCTCCTACCGACTAGTACTGCACTCATGTCCACCTCGATCACAACCCCCGCCCATAGGAAAACAAGCCCACCACCTCCATTTACCGGCCCTAGGCATCATCAGATAAGGCAATCAAGGACCGAGGGCCTAAATTGATAACTCGCATATTGAACTAATATGTTGAATTAGGAATAACTCCCGTCGACTATCATTTTCCATTAAATTCATCAAGAAAGTATTTGATGCATTCATATCATTCAACAAGTGAGTATTCGTGCATTCATATCATAGATCGCATCGATCTTCTATCACTACTACCACCTCGAACCACTACCACAACCTTGGGAACCACTTCCACCACCTCGCGCCCACTACCACCTCCTCGTGAACTACCACCGTATCTAGACATCTCAAGTAGAAGTTGATGTGAGAAACCATGCTAATGTGATGTCGAAACAAAACAAGCATCTCACCCCAAAAGCCAAACACAACAAGCACAAGACATAAAAAACCAGGCCACCATTCTTCACAAGAAAAAATGCAAGATACACCATACATCACTCACTAAACCCAACCTCGATCCGATCAATACAATAACACATACACCGTATATAGATGATCCATCCATAATCCCAAAGTAAAGACGCAAATAAATCATAGGATAATGAAGCAAATAAACCGATCAAGGTGGTCTTTCAATATTAACAAAGTAAGAAGCAAATAAATCATAAGGTAATACCATAAGATTATAGTCAATAACTAGCTCATCGGTTATCCAATCACATACATATATGGCTAGTAGCCACGACTAGCTAGCTTATAGTTATCAATTAGCATCACCTATCTTGCTATCCAACCGCTACTGCCAGATTATGCTAAACGAGTCAAGTTCATTTCATTCCCCAAAAAAAAGCTATTTAACAATTTTAAGTACTCCATTTCCAATCTAATAATGAACTTATCAATTTGACAATTTAGGTTAGCTAGCTAATTCTGTGATTTCATTACTTTAACTAGTTCTAGTTGATTGGTGACGATAATTAAGCTCAATTAACTACTACAAGGAATAATATATAATCTTGTAAAAGGAAAGAAACAACAAAGATCGATCCATTAGAAAAGAGAAGAATTGACACCTGAATATACCAGCAAGATATATGCACCATCATGAAATTCAAGAAATAGCAAGTACTGACTTTAAAAGCTCATACAGAACTGAACTGAATAATAAGGAAGTAAATTAAATAGCATCAGCAAAGAGGTCATAAACAAGAAGGCTAACTCAAAAGTTTGACCCTTTCTATTAGAACATAGACATTACCTTTAGTTTAGGAGATGCCGACCGGTGAAGCTCCAAGGAACGAACAGCAGAGAGAGAGAGGAGCGACCGAACAACATAGAGAAAAGAAAGGATAGATTTAGCGATTAGGTTGTGGAATTGGGGTTTTAGTTTATAGAATAATTTACACATCGCTGTTAGTTATATTTATATTTTAATCAACAGCTATCTGTTAAATTCTATAATAACAAGTATTTATACGGTATAAGTTGGAAGTTAATACACTAACAAATAATTCACAAACTGCTGTTAGTTATTTTACCATTTAATCAACATTCATTTGTTAAACGAGTATTTATACGGCGGCCATAATGTATTTTCATATAATCAATAGACATCTGTTAGTGATGGGAATAGACCCCACTACAATTTCCGATTATTTTTATGCGAGATATATAACCAACAGCCTATCGTAGTATATTATTACATCGATATATTATCTTATTGCATGTGGGGTCTTAGTTTAAAATAACTAACAAAACCTTTAATGTTGTTGGTGATAACAAACTTTAGTTAACAGGAATTTTTGTTGTTGGTTATTATTTGTTGGTTTATTTGAAGTTTTCTAGTAGTGATCCTTCTTTAAGTGACCAGATTTGTGATAGTGGAAACACTTTCTCATCTCCTTGAACTCAATGTTTTGCTTGTTCTGTGGAGGTTGAGCCTGTTTATTGTGTTCCTTGAACTTCTTCTTCTGATGTTGTCCTTTCTAGTATCTGACATTCAATCCTTTACCAGTGATCTCAATAGAATCACCCTCTTTCTGCAATTGCTTAGATCTTATTGTAGAGACCACATCTTCAAGAGATAACTCGGATGAATTTCCATAGAGTAAAGCATTCTTCATGTTGTCATGCACTTTAGGTAGTGCATTTATCAGTAATATTGCCTTATCTTCATCTGAAATCTTCACATCAATATTCTCTAAGTCATCTAGTGACTTATGAAAATCATCCAGTTGATCTTCCAAATTTTTCACTTCCAGAATCTTGTAAGCATATAGTTTATGCTTCATATATAAACAACCTATTTGCCTTAGATTTTGTCATGTATAAGCTTTCGAGTTTCAACGTAATGCACCATGTAATCTTCTTTTGAAACTTCTCTTAAGACTTTATCACCTAGTGAGAATGATAGTGCTATGTGCCTTCTCAAAGATGTCATTCTTTCTCAAATGTTAGTGCCAAATTCATCTTGTCCGCACCTTTCAGAGCTTCGATTACACCTTGTTGAATAATGCACGCATCTTAACTCTCCATAAGCCAAAATCATTCTTCCATTAAACCGTTCCACATCAAATCGAGTAGAACTCATGATGACCTGTAATCTATCAATCAAGAAACACAAATAACATGCTTAACTGCTCCTACGCATTACGCCACTTGTTAGGTTTACTAATCAACAATGTATCAATTAAGAAGAATTATGGATCTTAGCAACAATGCAATAGAAACAAATACGCAAGTAAATCAAGCACACAAACAAACAATCAAACAATAAAGATCAACACAAGATTTAACGAGCTTCGGCATGCCACATCGGCCTACTGCTCGAGAGAAAAACGATCACGATTTCACTAATCGCCGGAAAACGATTACAAGCTTACAGATATCAATCGCAACTACAATCGCTCTATCACAACTCTCAATCCAAGCTGATTCACCACGATTCTAGATCTACACGATAATAACCGCTCTCAAGCTCTCTTTACAAGTGAAATTGATCAGATGGAATGAATTACAACTGAAAAGATCGAAACAGGTATATAAACCCCTGTTAGTTAACTAAAAGAGCAGCAGCCGTCAGATCATAACAAAATCGTTATGATCCTACACTCCATATTAAACCAACTAAAACGGCTTCCTTTCTTATTGCAGATCAGTCCTCCAAGTTTCTGAGTTTTGCAGACAAACCCCCCAAAACTTCAATATCTTCACAATACTAAAAAAGTTAGTAAAAAGCAAGGAAACTATATCAGTATATCAATAACCTTTTGAGGACTGAGGTGATATTTGAGATGATGGTTATTCATTTCATGTTTTCTTTTTTTGAAAAAGTTCAATGATTTCATTGACCATCAACGTTGAGTTGCATAACACGTGCCCCTAAATTGCAGTCTGTTCTATGTTGGGGGAGAGTGTAATGCTCTCACCAAATTCTCATATCTCCTCCATTCATCAACCCACACCTGTCCAGCCCTTTAAATGATTATTCACCTTATTTTTTCAAGTAACCATGGTATAACTAAAGCTGAGTTATTTGATCTTTTCCCAAAAATTTTCTTTCTCAACACTCTCGTTTCCCACTAAAGCACTAGGTTTTTTGGGTTCTGATCTATGTCTCTCTGGATCCCCATTCTCTAATTTTCAGCCATTTACATTCTTTTAGTAACAATTGGTTAAGGTAATTTCTTCTAAGTGTATATTATTTTGAGCTATTGTTCAAATATGCTAGATATGGGTATTACTGTTTACATATAGGTTTTTAGTTCCATGGAAGGTATGAATATGTGGTTTAATGGTAGAAAGGCATACACGACTTTTGGATTTTGATATTGATTTTTTCAATTTTATTTGTGACTTTATGCTTGCAAATTTCGTTATACATAGGTTGTTTATTCACCTCCAATGGACCACTATGTTTGCTTGTCATCTGCGGCTGACACTTCGTGTGACTTTCCAGGTTCGAACTCTTCACAATGGACACAAATATTTTTTTATAAATAGTAGAAAAAATTACTTATTGATTTACTGTTGTTTTCTCATAATTGGATTCTGCCAATAATGTCGAAAAGGGATCTTCAACGCCTACTGATGATGAACTACCAATATCCAATGATGATGAGGTACAAACTACTGGCTTAGTAGATTCTTTACAATTAACTATAGATGAACTTGAGGCTAGACTGGAACCTTCTAAGGTTGTGCAAAGTGAGCATATTGCATATGCATTGTACTGCAAACATGCAATTGCGAAAGGATTCAGTGTAAGAAAGGGGAAGAATGTTTACTTTAAAGATGGTTGTGGACAGCTGCAAGGAAATTTTTTTGTGTGTTCTTGTGAAGGCTCTAAAGACAACAAGCGTTCAACAAAAAGAATTCCAGACTATCAGAAATCAAGTGGTAGGTGTGAGTGCAAAGCCATGCTTAAAATTAGATGGAAGAAAGGAGGTGAGTGGCAGGTTGCTTCATTTCATAAAGAACATACTCACGATATGTATCCGCCAGATCAGAGATACTTGTTACGATCAACTCGGGGCCTATTAGATGAGAAAGAATTGGTGTTGACCATGATGGTAAAAGCATGAATACCAAAGGTTCAAAGTCATTGAGTTCTTCAAAATGTTGCGCAAGGAAAAGAAAGTATGGGATTCATTCTGAAAGATGCCTATAATTCCATTGCTCGTGTCAACCGAAGAACCAAAATTGAGAATGGAGATAGTTTTGAACTAGTCAATCATTTTATAGAAAAATCTAATAGTGAGTCCCATTTTTATTGGCACATTGAAGTAGATGATGACAAAAGGCTCATGAATTTCTTCTTTAGATATTACTGCTGCTTGGTTGACTATCGGTGCTTTGGTGATGTGATTTCTTTTTACACCACTTACAAAACAAATAAGTACGACTTAATGTGTGCTTTGTTTATCGGGATTAATCATCGTGGTGAGAATGTGATGTTTGGATTTTCTCTGATATCTAATGAAACCGAGAGCACGTTTGAATGGTTGTTTAAAACATTTCTTGCATCCATGTGTGACAAACAGCCCAAGACAATCATTACAGACCAATGCCAGGCAATTATGAATGCTTCTGGAACAGTGTTCCCATTAGCACATCACAGATTGTGCCAATGGCATATCAACCAAAATTCCCTCTCACATTTTGGTAGTTTGAATACAAATACAAAGTTTAAGAGCTTGTGGACTAGATGCATGACGTATTGTGAGTCTGAAGAAGAATTTGATGCCACATGGAAATAGATGATAGATGATGGATGATTATGGCATTGGCTCCTTACCTTTGTTGGAGACTGGCAAGGATATGAACCAATTTGATAATATGTTTGTATGTGATTCACTTATTGTCAAGTCCAGGGGAGTTACAAATGTGCACAAACGTCACTGGCCTGAGAAAAGCGAAAAGGCAAAAAAGAAGACAACAAGCTTGAGTAAGTATTTAATACAATAAATGTGTGAATAATATTGGTTTACATTGCTACTCTTTTATTGTATGTATTTCTCTTGCAATTTACAGAGACAACTCAAAAAGGCATAAATCCAAAACTCAAGGGTGCACAAATTGTTGAGGCTGGTGGCTACTCTATGCCGTTGAGTAATGTTCGAAACGCACAAGGGAGCATCAAGTATCAATCAACTAATCCCATTTGCACCAACTAATCCTATGATCTATAACACTGATGGGAACAGGTATACAACAACTAATACGTATCAGTTTGGTGATTTTATAGTGTTAGAGGTACTTTTTCGTTTGAAAATTTTATTTGATGGCTAGGACATGAATTTCAGGAATTTTCTTGCATACTTGTTACTATTCGATTAATGCGCACTTGAACATTTTTACATTTTAATTTTCAGGGTGTAAGAGGAGGCTTGGAAAATTGATGATCTCAATCGTTAGTGCTGTAACAAGATATATGCTTGGATAGTCATATGGTTTTGTAAAGATGATATATACTCACATTTAGAGTATTCATGTTGCTACTTTTGGAGCTCATTATCTTACTTGATAGTTAGATGATTTTGTAACCATGCTCACATTATAAGACTAGTTATTGTGGCTTTTTGCTGCTTTGCACTCAGTTTCTTTATGGTTTGGCTTTTAAGTTCCAACTGATGTTCATCTACTTCTCCCTCTTGATTCTCCCAAGTTTAATTATTATCAGTAAATTTTAATGTTAGTATTATGCTTCTCTTTATTTTCTTCTGGCATTAGTGATATGCATCTTCAAAACCTCTTCAAAATTCCACATTGTTGCATGGTGTATTGCACCTAAACTAGAAATTTTATTGTTTTCCAAAGCAGAGTAACACAAGCCATACGGCACGGCCAATTTTATGACTCTTAGTAATAGACGCAAATTGTAAAGGAGTTGCAAAAAGGATGTATCGTATTTTCATTTGAAAGCATAAATTAAGAGTCGTATTTTTAAAAAATTATGACTCAAAATTAGAAGCTATATATTTTTTCGCCTCTTTGAATTAATTTTAAGGCCTTTTTTTAGTTAATTTTTATTATAGGAGTCGTAAAATTTATGAGTCGGTGGCGGGATGTGACCAAGTGAATTGATAAGGTCTATAGAACAAAAACCCAATTAGATAGAGAGGGCCAAGAAATAGGAATGGTAAGAATAGTCGAAAACTTTTTGAATGGTAAATTTAAGTTGAAAAGATTAAATAACTCAGCTTCAATTAACCATGGTTACTTGAAAAAATAAGGTGAATAATCATTTAAAGGGCTGGGATAGGTGTGGGTTGATGAATGAAGGAGATATGATAATTGGATATAAAAAAAGTAGAAGCAGATACACATGTTGGCTGGAGAATTTGGTGAGAGCATTACACTCTCCCCCAGCATAGAACAAAGTACAACATTCAAACTTACACCAACAGAAGAAGTCATAAGGTTGTCAAGTGTCAAGTAACATGTTGATTCTGATTGCAACTTATTATTCTCAGTTATATAAAATTGGTAAATTAATGTTTGAGTGTCTATTTTGATTCTATCCAATTAGGATCTAACTTGGAGCTTGTTTGAGCTTGTTTAAAATCTTCAGTGAAGGTTTAGTGATGTAATGTCATTTTTCAAAGCCTGTCAATTAGTTGTGTCAAGATGATACTGCAGCGTCAAGAGGAGGAGAAGCTCATCAGAGCTTAATAGTCATATGCAACACAAATAAAGGAACTGAAGAACGCATCACAAAGATGAACTGGGAATGAAGTCATTGATTGTCTACTCCTATTTGGCATCTTCTAGTTAGTTAGGTTGTTAGCTTCTCTCACTAGTTAGTTAGATTACATATGTTAGTTTGTTAAGAGAAGTTACAAACTCCCGCCTAAAACTGTTACAAAAGCAGGGTAGAATAGGAAGATTGCTTTCATGATTTTGTGTATAAATAGAGGTAGCTTGTACATATTTGAATCATTCAATACATTGCATTTTATTTAGCTCTTCTCTTCTTTCAGTTTGATCATTGGTGAGCTCTTTTGGTTCTTTCGCAATCTGTGTAAATTCTGATATGGTATCAGAGCTCTGGTTCTGATCATCATCTTCATCACTGCTTTCACGCTTCTAGCTTGCTTTTCGCTACAATAGTCTTTCCTCTATTGATTAGCTTTCTGCAAGTTCCATTCACAGTTATTCAGTCATTCTGTTGCAAGCATTTCACTGGTTTGTTGAAGTAAATTCACAGATCATATTGATTAAACTACTTGTAGTTCTATGTTTGTCATCAATTGATCATTGATTTATTATTTCATTCGATCACTTCATGGTTTTTTTTTTTTTTGGATTCTATACATTTTGATTGACATTTATTATTCAGCAGCTTGTTTGATCAGATCATTACTAAGTTGGTTGTGTTATTGTTGTTTCAGATATCTGGTTTACTTTGATCATATCACAGTTGATTCGATTTATTCAAGCTAGTTCACAAAATTTGTTGCTCACATCACCAGCTGTTTGTTAAAATGGCGTCTGATTCACAAAACATTGGTTCACCTGTTAATGGTGGTACTGCAAATCAAGCTACTGCTAATCAAGCTACAATCGACAAGGATTTGGATCACACTGATCCAAATAGTCCATATCATCTGTTTCCATATGACACGCCTACTTCAGGTTCTATTAAGAACATTCTCAAAGGAGCAAACTACGTCAATTGGAGGCGTGATATGGCTCTATCACTTTCTATCCGAACAAGTCAGTTTGTTGATGGCATATACAATAGGCCAAATTTGGAGAGTCCTCTCTATCTTCCATGGTTGAGATACAACAATCTCATTCTATCCTGGCTGCACAGTTCTATCATGAACTTTTTCGGCAGAAAAAATATTTGTTGCACTATTGCTCAAAGTGTTTATGCTAAGGATGTTTGGAACAAGTTGGAGGCGAGGTATTCTCAAACTGATAATGTGTGCATTTATGAGCTTCAACTAGCACTCAGTCAGTTTGTTTAAGGCTCACAAACTGTTATGGAATATTTCACAAAGTTGTCATAACATCGTGAGCATCAGCATGTGGTATAAATTGGTATCAAAGAGTAAATATAAAGAATACTTAAAATGAAATTTAAATATTCCCTCTTACTTAATCATAATTAGACATTTCTCTGGTACTTAATGTTATGTTACAGTACCAAGAGTGAAGTATGTTACCCTGTGTATTAAGCCTCCTCCAAACTGTGGCTGTGGTAAATGCACTTGCCAGGCCTTAGTGAATGCTTTACAAATCAGTGACACAGATCAGGTTTTCCAATTTCCTATGGGCTTGACAGAATCTTATGATGGCATTAGAGGCCAAATCATTATGATGGTACCTGTGCTAACACTTGAGAGGGCATACTCAATCATTCTTACTGAGGAAAGGCAGAAGAATTCTAGACACAATGTGGCAAATGCAAGCAGCACTTCTACATTTCACATGCGCCATAATCCTCAGCCATATCAAGCTAAAAGGAAAGGCAAGGAACTTAGGTGCTCTCACTGTGGTTATACTATCCATACAGTTGAGAAATGTTTCAAGCTTATTGGTTTTCCTAATGACTTTAAGTTCACTAAGAAGCCAACTTATGCTAAGAATTATTCATCTGCTCCTCGCCTAATCGCTAAACCTCACTTTGCTAACAATGTCAATGTTGTTAGTACTTCACCGATGTTACTACTCAAGACAAGAATATCAAAATCGTATCTCACTTGATGCATTTGCTTGAGCAAGGAGTTCATCAGTCTGCACCAACTACTAGTGCTTCTACTATTGTTTCTAATGAGGATCATGAGCCTGCAGGTGATGATCCTGCTGCTACATGCCATACACTGGGAGGTACATTTACATGTTCATTCCCTATGAATATGGTTTGTTCTGTTTCACATGATTTGCATGATTATTTCATCATTGATTCTGGTGCTACAAATCATGTGGTATGCAATTTTACTCTATTCACTTCTCACATCAGGAATGTTCATTCATTTGTACAACTACCTGATAATACTAA
Source organism: Plantago major (assembly GCA_026545765.1). Lineage (NCBI taxonomy): Eukaryota > Viridiplantae > Streptophyta > Magnoliopsida > Lamiales > Plantaginaceae > Plantago > Plantago major. Next base: position 170,978 of record JAIFAC010000041.1, read on the forward strand.
ACTCACAGTGACAATGACAGGAAACATAAAGCTATCTGACACTATAACACTTGAGAATGTGCTTTATGTACCAACTTTTACTGTCAATCTCATATCTGTCACTCAAATCACAAAGAGTAGACTATTTCATTTTCTATTTACTCATGATGCTTGTATCTTACAGGAGATTTCTTCAAAGACAAAGATTGGGCTCGCTAAAATATTTAAGTCCCTCTTTGTGCTTCACATCAATGATGTTTCTCAGCTTTTCAATTCAAATAACAAGTCACAGCTATTATCTATAGCAGATTTCCATTCTTGTTCAAATAAAGATTTCAGTGATCGACTCATGCTATTAAAGCAAGTACTTCTAGTCAGTTGTGGCACAGAAGACTTGGTCATCCATCTTTCCAAAGGATGCAGCTTATAGAATATACTAGTATAGGTAGTAAGGAGCCTTATGACTGTACCATTTGTTTAGAAGCTAAACAGAGGAAATTATCATTTCCCATTAGCAAAACTGTATCCACTTCACTCTTTTCTTTAATACATCTTGATGTTTGGGGTCCCTATTCAGTTTCATCTATCAATAATCATAGATATTTTCTTACTTTAGTAGATGATTACTCAAAATATACATGGACTCATTTATTCACTGCAAAATCTGAAGTTAAAGGTATTGTGCTCTACTTTATAACTCTCATTGAGACACAATATGGTACAAGAATTAAGACTATTCGATCTGATAATGGATCAGAATTCACTGTGCTTGATCAATCACTTAAAGCTCTAGGTATAATATACCAAACTAGTTGTGTTTACACACCTCAACAGAATGGTGTAGTAGAATGTAAACACCAACACTTATTAAATGTAGCTAGAGCTCTAATGTTTCAATCTTGTTTGCCTTTAAAATTTTAGGGTGATGCTATTCTTACAGCTATATATCTTATAAACATAATCCCTTCTCCTTTACTTCATAATCATAGTCCTTATAATTTGTTCTATGGCTCTTTACCTAATTATGATTTTCTCAGGTGTTTTGCTTCATTATGTTATATCTCTACTCATGCTCATCAACGTACTAAGTTTGATCCTAGAGCTACTGCTTGTGTGTTCATTGGATACCCTCCTCATATTAAAGGGTATAGAGTTTATAATCTTAAAACTCATAAAATTATCATATCTAGAGATGTTCATTTCTTTGAACATATTTTTTCCTTCACAGATTCTCATACATCATTGCCTATTCCTGATATGGATATGCATGATGATCTCACTGATATTCCACCATTTTTTCCTTCATATTCATCACCTTCTACATCTACTCATGATCATCTCTCAGAGATTCATTCATCTCCTAATCATTCTTCTTCATTGGATACTCATTCATTACCTTCTCCTATTTCCTCTCATTCTCAATCTTCCTTGCATGCTCATTCATCACCAGATCATACTATAATATCTCAACCTGTCAGAAAATCCACCAGGAAAGTTACTACACCTATAAAAATGAAAGATTACTACCACTCAATATCCCATAAACATGTCTCAGATTCATCTTCAACAAGTCATCCCATATCTAATTTTACTTCATATAATAATGTTTCACCTATTCAGCATCAATTTGCTTTTAAATATCATTACTCACATAGAACCATCTTCTTATTATGATGCTATAAAGACACCTGAGTGGACTCAGGCCATCTCAGCTGAGTTGCAGGCTTTAGAAGATAATAGAACATGGTATGTTGTTTCTTTGCCATCTAGTCAAAAACATATTGGTTGTAAGTATGTTTTCAAGCTAAAACTCAAACCAGATGGTACAATTGACAAATATAAAGCTAGGTTAGTAGCTAAAGGGTATTAACAAAGGTTTGGGTATGATTATTTTGAGACTTTCAGTCCTGTTGCAAAACTTACTATAGTGAAAACCTTTTTAGCTATTGCTACTGCTCATAATTGGCCTTGTGAACAAATGGATGTTCATAATGCATTTCTGAATGGGGAACTTGATGAAGATATTTACATGGATATCCCACCTAGTTACTTGCTTCAAGGTGGCATAGATAAATGTGCTTCAGGTTCAAGCAAACTAGTGTTTATGCTACATAAATCTCTTTATGGATTGAAGCAAGCATCCAGGCAGTGGAATGAAAAATTCACAAACACTCTATAGAAGCTTAAGTTTGTGCAATCAAAGTCAGATTACTCATTATTCACAAAAACAACTTCATAAGGCTTCACAGCTTTATTGGTGTATGTTGATGATATAATAATCACTGGATCAAGTTCTGAGCAAGTTCAAGAAGTTAAAGATTTATTACACAAACAATTCAAAATCAAGGATCTAGGGGAGGTTAAATACTTTTTAGGACTTGAGATTCTCAGAAATTCACAAGGTATGCATATCTGTCAAAGAAAGTATGTGCTAGAACTTTTAGCAGATACAGGATTAACATGCAAGCCAGTTGTTAGTCCAATGGAGGTTAATTCAAAATTAACCATGGATGACAAAGATGAGATAAGTGATCCTTCGCTCTACAGGAAGTTAATAGGAAAACTCATATACCTTAATATCACCAGGCCTGATATTACTTATGCATTTGGTATATTAAGTCAGTTCATGGATAAACCATCTAAAGGGCATTTGAATGCTATTTACAGAGTTTTAAAGTACTTAAAGAATGCAGCTGGTCAGGTCATATTCTTTTCTTCTCACAATGATATGAATCTGGTTTCTTATAGTGATTCAGATTGGACCTCTTGTCCTGATACAAGAAGATCAATCTCAGGCTATTGTATGTTTCTGGGAACTTCTCTCATTAGTTGGAGAAGCAAGAAACAAACTACAGTAAGCAGGTCTTCCTCAGAAGCTGAGTATAGGGCTTTATCTTTTGCAATATGTGAGATTGTTTGGTTGATATCATTACTCAAGGAATTCATTTGTTTCAAAACTCTTGTGGTTCTCTATTGTGATAACTAGTCAGCAATACATTTGACTAAAAATCCAATTTTCCATGAAAGGACAAAACACCTAGAAATCGATTGCCATTTTCTCAGGGAAAAGGTTTGGCTGGTTTAATACAAGTGATTCATGTGCCTACTAAAGATGAAGTGCAGACATTTTTACAAAATCTCTAACTCAATCAGATATGAGGCATTTACTCTCTAAGATGATCATTACTGACATGTATGCTCCTCTTAAGGGGAGGTGTCAAGATGATAATGCAGCATCAAGAGGAGGAGAAGCTCATCAGAGCTTAATAGTCACCTGCAACACAAATAAAGGAAATGAAGAACACATCACAAAGATGAACCGGGGGAATGAAGCTACAGATTGTCTACTCCAATTTGGCATCTTCTAGTTAGTTAGGTTGTTAGCTTCTCTCACTAGTTAGTTTTACTCTCTCTCTAGTTAGTTAGATTACAACTGTTAGTTTGTTAAGAGAAGTTACAAACTCCCGCCTAAAACTGTTACAAAAGCAAGGTAGAATAGGAAGATTGCTTTCATGATTTTTGTGTATAAATAGAGGTAGCTTGTACAAATTTGAATCATTCAATATACATTGCATTTTATTTAGCTCTTCTCTTCTTTCAGTTTGATCAATGGTGAGCTCTTTTGTTTCTTCCGCAATCTCTATAAATTCTGATAAGTTGTGGAAGAAAGAACTTGTGTAGAGTGGGAACATCTCCTTGTGCATGTGCTTTTGTAAACCTTGATTCTTTGGTATTAATAAATTTGACTGGTTAAATAAAACAGAATTTAGCGTAACTTTTTCTAGAAGAAAAAAGTAACAATACCACTATACCAGTATAATTACTGTTCTAGTTTATGTCTCGAAAAGCCGTGCTCTTTCTGTGTGTGTGCAAAGCGAACTAACGTATACAAATATACAATCATGTTGATGATCCAAATGTTGTACTTGTGGGTCATGTACTTTAATACTTCATCTCTTGTTGTACAAAAGCTAAAACCTGCGTTTTTAATGCTTTCCCAAGTTCACCTAATTAACTTGGTATATTTCGAAACAGAAGAATCTGAAACTAATCCGAAACTTGACAGAAGAATCTGAAACTAATCCGAAACTTGTTGAACAACAAGGCCAGTTTTGCACGTTGGTTTAAATTTCTTTAGGTGTTTTAGGGAGATTTATTTGGTGTAGGAGGCGGGGTGATCTAGTGTTAATACATTAAAACTTTATCAAGTCGCAACTCAATGAATTAGAAGTGGGTAATATAGTTTTAAATTTCTTGAGTTTATAATGTTTTTGGGCGTGGTATATAAAATTGAACTTTATGAAAGTTGGAAGTGTATTAGTAGTTTAATTGTTTGGGTTGTTGTTGGACGTGGCTTTGGGGCCTTGTTGTTACTTCCTCCGTCCCCGATAAAATCCACATTTGTCATGATGTCAGAGCCCTTATGTCACGTCCAACTTAGGTTGGAATATCCACAAAGATAGATTTCTTTTTGAATTCTATCATCCTGGCTTCACACTTGCTACCGTCTACAAACTAATTTGAACCTTATATGTAAGGTGAGTTGAGTTTTATAATTATATTGGTGTAGATGCATGGATTTGTAATTATATATGAGTAGTAGTTATGTTTAAATTTAATCTTATTCAAAGTGTATAATAATTCACAAAGTTTCACTAAGTATATAATTCAATTTAAATCTCATCCGTTGATCTTACTTATTCAATTTGAATCTGGTATGTACGTCATTGTTTAAGTAGAAGGTGCAGGGTTCGAATCTCATTGGCGTAAGTTTCTCCCTTTTATTTATTATTTTTAAATGTTTTCAAAAATCACAGATTCATTGGTTTATATAAAAATCCTTAACACGCATAGTGTGTTACGTAAATGTTAAATGTTAGTTGGTATATAAATCATTTTTGCCATTTTCGAAAATAAATAAATGAAGCCCAACCGATGGATAATAAGTGCAATACATCACTCATTATTACAAAGAAAAGAGGATACAAAATACACAAGGGCAAAATTGAATATCTTAAAGGATATTTATCATTACTAAGCTAATTAATTTGAAAAACACTATTACTTAATGTACGTACTTTAAAATTATATATATTAATATTATTAATTTTAATTCTAAACGATGGATGACAAGGTCCAAGAGGCAGGTGATGATGCACTCCAGTTCAAGATTGTCTTGGAACCTGAAAATATATAGTTGATCAAAACAAGTTAGATCCCACTTAACACGTACAATATTCTTCAAACTACGTATTCACAATTTTAAATGAATCAATATTAAAATAATTTGTGTAGAAGCTAAGGCAATACCCCACTTGCAAGATCTCGTACAAGAAAGACTCAGGTATCTTCTTAATTTGGAGCAAAACTAGGCTGAGCAATGTGACAATGTTTAGACACTCACTAAGGTGGCATACTTGTGAGATTGGGGAAATAATTAACATCCTTAATCTAGGTTACAAATAATGCCGTCGGCTAAAATGTGTTAATCCACATGAAATTTATTTATGGTCTCAGCTAGCTCTAAGTGCAATTTCTGCCAATTTGTGAGATTGGTCTTATATGGATTATGAAGGAGTGAGTTTTATGTAACATGTTGCAATATTCTTATACTCTTGTGTTCAAATCTGGTTGATCTTAAAAAACAACCGAAAATAGTAAATGTAATAAGAGACCAAAGTGATTGACGGTGATGCAACTATACATAAAGAAATGACACAAAGTGTTCACTCATAAAACATTAATTGGTGATATTATTTAAAATATTATACTTATACTTAAGAACATCTATCCGTTCATTGATACAAGTCTCTTTCAAGAAGTTGTGAATAAATTTTTTTTACCATTTTCAGAGATTATACCCAAAACTCCTTGAGATGAATGTCTAGGATACGTGATGTATATTTTAGTAGACACGCGTTCGTAACTGTTTTTCAAATTTCATTTTAACATTTTGACAAATATGGCATATGACTTCTCTTGAATTTTTCATAAAAATAACTAGAAGTCCCAAAAAAAATCATCTTCTTATAACAATTAGTGAATGGCATAATTGTGGCACTATTAATTGATGAATTCTGTTTCTTGAGAGCCCATAGAAATGATGTTAATTTAGAAATAGGACCGATCGATGTGACGACGAGTAGAATAGAATTCAGTGCAAAACCACATGTGAAGAAGGATTAAAATAAGAAAGATGACGATTTTTTGTTGGATAGATTTCAATTCCCCAAAGCCAGTTAAAATTGGAGTTTTGATTGCGTAATAAACAATTAATTAATTAATTTTTTAATTAAATTACCAAGAAATAGCTTTCTCCATGCTGCAAGCTCTGAACAAGGAATCCGTACTCGTTCACCTGAACTGGCACTCCAGACGAGTGAAACAACACAAAATCTCCGCCAAACATGCCCTTCATGTCTACTGGGCCCCTTCCCACCTCCGTCGCCACCCCATTGATAACCACGGTGATCGCCCCTCCTGTACATTGCATATCATTCTAGATACTATCAAAACCCACTATTATAGGTTTACACTAATGTAAATTAGGCGAATGCCCATAACATTTGTGTGTGCGATGATGAAATTTACAAACAGTGCAAGTTTGGCATAGAATGTGGTACTGTATATACGGTATGGGACATGAAAGTAAGTAGTATAAACTTTTCTCCATACGGTATATGGGACATGAAGTAATAATTAATAACTCTTATTATCAGTTGAAAGTATATTATAATTGAAAATACAATGACGAAAAGCATAAGGAGGTGTCATGACATACAAAAGCCTCAAATTATGGACGCCTGTAAAGTCTATAACGTGACGTGTCAAAATTTTATCGTATCTATCACAATTGAAACTTATCTCAAATAGTTTTCTTAAGATATACAACACCACACCACACAAGTCTTATATAAGATTCAAAATTAACACCCCTACCACTTTCAACATAAAAAACATGATGAACAATTGAATTTGAACACTTTTGGTCTTGGAATGTCTCAACTCAACTTACCTCAATGGTGTAAGTATATAGTGTTCTCCAAAGATAAATACGGAGTATATAGTAGTGAGCATTAGTAAGAAAACAATGCAACTTAAATTCAAAAAATAGGAAAAAAAAATCACAAATTGTAGAAATTTAGATAAATTTAAAATTCCTCAAAATTGAAACGATTCCTCACAAGATGTTCATAAGGTTAATAGGCGTGTGGTGTGAGTGACTCACACTGATGTGCAGACAAAGTCGGTTAATTAGATTATTGCTAGTAAAATAAGAGTCGGTTAGGGCTTGCAACAATGAACGCTCAACAAATATTTTTTATTTAAAAAAAAAATCACTAGAACATGGAAACGTGTTGTGTTACTACTTACAATGACTCAGATATTAAGATTTTTTTTTTTTTTTTTTAAGAAACTATAGTAGCATTAACATATTTTTCGTAATTGTGCTAAGCAAAAACATTTTTTCGTAATCACTTACCAGGCTGGCAGTAATGCAAGCTCGAACCATCCGATGCGCTATAAACCGAACCCTGATCGATCCCCGGAGCTCCAAGATTCCCGGAAAACGCGTAAATTCCATCCGAATTACTGCCACCATAAGCCGAGGAAGAAGAAGACGAACCTGAACCAGCATAACAGCTAGCTGCATTCATCATCGAATACGCCTGATAATTCGAGTAGTTATGATCACCTCCCATGGAGGAACCATACTGAACAGTGGCCTGCTCTGCACCACTTAGACTGGCCTGGATTTGCCTCTGCCTGCGGCGGGACCTGGACCTCCGGTTCTGGAACCAGTAGAACACGTTCGTCACCCACCGACCAATTTCTCAAGCAGCTTGCGGATTCGGATTGTTTCGTCCTTGGGAGGGTTCACCATCCCACTGTTGAAAATGGATTCCAGGATCAGGATTTGTTCCGGTTTTGGGGTCCACCGAACGAACAGGCTCGTTTCTTTGCTCTCCGCCTTCCGAGGCATTGAGCCCTGATCATCCATGATTTTTGTTGGGAGTGAGAAATGAGAATGGAGAGGAATTAAGGAATGTAGTATATGAGAATATGAACTTCGCTTGTACTGAACGGTCCACATCAAGAGGTGGTCTATTTAAAGGGCAAATGAAGAAGAATGTTCCTTCTTGAAATGTCTATTTTGACCTTTTCTTGCTTCCTCCACTTAGCTCATGGGACTTTACCAGCTTACAATGAAGTAAAATTGCAACTGAAATGGTAAATCATCTTCACTTTGGCTATCATATGTGGGTGGGGTGGGTTGTAATCTTGGACTATTACTAATGCTCGTGTAAACTTCATGACGGTTTATTAATATATTTTTATCGTACAAACAAATTGCAATTGAAATGGTATGTAAATCTTCACTTTGGATATCAAATCATTGGTGGATCGTAATCTTGGACCATTACTTTTTTTAGAATAAGGTAAAATTTTATTAAATACCAATAACCCGAATACCAGAGTATTCAAGCACAACCGTGGACAAATAAGTTTACAAATCGTAGATATGAACAAAGAACAACCCCATAAAGCCTAGAAACTCCAACTAAAACAAGCGGGACAACAGCGACTTTACAAGAAAAACGAACAACTACATTAAAACTAATCAGAAAGCGAGCCCTCCCGACTCTACACCAATTCACGTACAGCTTAAATACAACCTTACCCCACGCACATACGGAATGAGCGACTTGACACCCTCGTCTAGCATGTCTCATCCTCGAAAGGATTGAGCGAGAGTTGGGAGTGGAAACAAGCCAAACCGTTGAATATTCCTCTAGACGAGAAAGGGAAGAAACGAGGAATGATTCACCGATAAGGCCTCCCCAGCATGAACCATGAAGAAAAAACCATACAGAAAACACATGCCGAAACCTGATGCAAAGACGTCAAGAGACTCAACAAAATGACTATGAAGCAGTCTGCAGCAAATTCAGAACTCCCGACGGACACAGCAGCCAATCTGTTAAAGAATAAGAAGAAAAAACAGCCTTCTTCCCGCTAAGCCAAGACCAGACCGCACAAAT